>MU730274.1:3332-27081 GCA_026770625.1 Nicotiana glauca
TTTCCTCGATTCGGAAATCAACCGGTGACTTGGGACACCATTAATCTCCCAAGTGGCGACTCTGAATTAAATAAATAAATCCCGTTTCGATTGTCCTTTAATTGGAAAAACTCCCTTTACCACGCCCCTTCGCGGGGTGCGGTAGCGCCGAAAGGAGGTGTGACACCGTGCAACTGTTGGATTTCTTGTCTCTGTTAAATTATTGTTGTGCCCTGTTTCTTATTTAAGTTGATGACTTTTATATGCGGATTGTACTCCCCCATAGCATGTTTTCCCTTCCCTGTTAACTGTTTAGTCTTCGGTATTTCTTGCCTTCTATTGCATATATATATTGAATTGCACAGGTTGATTTGGTAGTCCAGTCTAGCCTCGCCACTACTTCGTCGGGGTTAGGCCAGGCACTTACCAGCACATGGGGTCGGTTGTACTGATGCTATACTTTTGTGCTTTTTGCACAGATCACGATACCGGAGCAGCTTTTGGACCACAGCAGTAGCACGTGGAGTGGGAGCTGACTTCAGTCCAGGGACTACGAGGTATCCTAGCTGGCATTCGCAGGCCGGAGTCCCTTCTTCTATATCTTCTATTTGTTTTTATTGTATTGAGACAGACACTGTGTATTTTCTTTCTATTCAGACTTGTTTGTAGTATTTATTAGTAGTTCGTGAGATAGCGACTCCAGTCCTTGGGTAGTGAAATATTTAACTTCCGCATTGTTGGTTTCCAGTTATTTATGTTACAAAGGACTTTCGCTTTATTTAAAGGTCTATTTTGCTATTACTGTTGTGTTGTTATCCGAAAAGGTTTTAAATGCTTAGCTTGCCTAGCTCCGACAGTAGGCGCCATCACGACTCCCGATGGTGCGAAAATCCGGGTCGTAACAAGTTGGTATAAGAGCTCTAGGTTGCATAGGTGTCGCTACTCACGGACAAACTTGGTAGAGTCTGAGGGATCGGTACGGAGACGTCTGTATTTATCCCCCGGAGGCTACGGAGTAAGGAAAAGTTTCCCTTTTGTTTTTTCTTGTCGTTCGATTCTGCTTCTCAAATATTGATTGTCTTTCTACTCTGTTCTTTCGCAGATGGCGAGAACACGTGCTTCCTCTTCTACCGCGCAGCAGCCCGAGCCCCCAGCAGGAGCTCCTGCGAGGGGCAGAGGCCGAGGCCGTGCCAGAGGCCGAGGCAAGGGCAGAGCTCAGCCCCGGGCAGCAGTCCCAGAGGTGGAGCCTCATATTGTCTATGATGAGAAGGTTCCAGCCCTAGCAGCTCCAGTGGGCCCAGCTCAGGTCCCAGGAGGGGTCATGGTCACCCCAGATCTTCAGAATGCTCTAGTCAGATTGGCAAGCTTTATGGAGAGTGTCAATAGAGCGGGTTTGCTGCCAGTAGCACCAGCCACTTCTCAGGTTGGAGGAGTGGTTCAGACTCCTGCTCCACGTAATCCGGACCAGGTAGCTCCCCAGGCTCATGTCCAAGTGGTTCAGCCAGCTATGGCAGCTCAGCCAGGTATTACAGCTCAGGCTGGTGATGAAGCGACTATGTCATCAGATGCTTTGTGGAGACTTGATCGGTTCTCCAAGCTCTTCACCACCACTTTCAGAGGCACTTCATCAGAGGTTCCACATGATTTCTTATTCAGCTGTCATGAGATCCTTAGGACCATGGGTATAGTGGAGACCAATGGGGTCGATTTTGCCACCTACCGGCTTGCAGGATCTGCCAAGACTTGGTGGAGAGATTTTTGCCTATCTAGACCAGCAGGGTCTCCAGCTTTGACATGGGATCAGTTCGCAAAGTTGTTTTTGGAGAAGTTTCTCCCAGTCACTCAGCAACATGGACAATAAATAGGAAGTGGTTCATGATTGTTGCCGTCGGTCATGGCTGTTGCCGGCGTCCATGGCTATTACCAGTGTCAGTGGTTGTTTGGAAACGGTTGAAAGCACTTCGGGGAGGAAAGGGTCGTTTGGACAGAAGCAACCGCGCCTTGGAGAGGAGGTTGGACGACTGGAATTCTTAGGGGGATTAGGGTCTGCTCTTGGTTGAAGAAGAAGAGGGGGCGGCTGGGAGGCGTCTAGGTCTCTAGGGTTTCAAGGAAGGAGGCAAAAGATCTTATTAATATTGTGTTTCTCTTTTCCTTTTTTATTAACTATAGACAATTTTTTTAAAGAAATAATATGTGTCATCTTTTGATTTGTTAATTTGCCATGTCATCCGCGAGTGTAACTCACCATAAGATCTGTCACTTTCAAGTGCTTATTGAGTTCAGTTTTAGTCACGTGATATGTTTAAGTGAAAAAGGTCTCAGTTGAGGTGTTCAAATTACCGTTGTAGACAACTTGGAGGGCCTGTTTATGTATTTCTCATTTTTAAAAAGTATTTTTGATCAAATATGAAATTGTTAGTAGGCATTTGAACATAAAAATTGTTATTATTTAAAAAAAATTGTATTTGGAGTTAAGCTGAAAAATTACATCTAGAATTTAAAATTATATTTGGACATGTATTTCACTTGGAAAATATTGCAATTTTGTGAGTAGGGAATTTATGAAAAACTTGAAAAAGGGGTCAAAATCATACTAATTGCAAATTAAACTTTTACTGTTATTTTTTCTAATTTGATACTTAAAAGTACTTTTTAAAAAAATTGGCCAACAGGATAAATCTTGCAAAAAGAACTACTCCAACGAACTGGCCAAACAAAAACTGCTATTTTACAAAAGTATTTCTTAAAAGGCGCAATACATAAATGGCCCCTCCAAATTGTTCATAACGGTCATTTGAACACCTCAATTCACCTATTTATCAAGTAGACACCTCAAATTATTTTTCAGTGTATCTCTTAGACCCTTCAAAGTGACAGGGCAAAATGTGTATACTACACTCGCGTTACAGCAAGTGAAGCCTTTCGAAATTGTGTTTATTTCTTTTTTTTTTAATATAACTGGTGGAGATCACTTTTCCTCACTCTTTCTTCTCCAAAATTTTCTTTCGCTATTCACTGCACCTTAACCCACAATTCTCAACACCACAATACCATGATAGTGAATGTGCAAAACAGTAAAGCCATTGAAAACCCCGACACGTAGAAGCCATTAAAAACAGTAGAAGCTATTCAACGCACAAGTTTTTTTCATCCATTCCTCTTCAGCCAATCCCAAGAGGCAAAATTTGGTAGTGAAACAGTGGTGTCTTTAGCTGAAATTAATGGAGCTCACCGGAACAGATTTTTCGGCAAAATTCCGGCTAGCAAATAAGGTCAACGAACAACGATGCTACAACCACGGTTACATCGGCTACTTCTAAAACCCGACTCAGAAGCAAAAACAACAGACCCCAGAAATTTGAAATTTTGTAGCAATATGGACGATAAACAGAAAGTGGTTCATGATTGTTGCCAGCGGTCATGGCTGTTGCCGGCGTCCATGGCTATTACTGGTGTCAGTGGTTGTTTGGAAACGGTTGAAAGCACTTGGAGGAGGAAAGGGTCGTTTGGACAGAAGCAGTGGCGCCTTGGAGAGGAGGTTGGACGACTGAAATTCTTAGGGGAATTAGGGTCTGCTCTTGGTTGAATAAGAAAAGGGGGCGGCTGGGAGGGGTCTAGGTCTCTAAGGTTTCGAGGAAGGAGGCAAATAGATCTTATTAATATTGTGTTTATCTTTCCCTTTTTTATTAACTATAGACAAATTTTTTTAAAGAAATAATAGGTGTCATCTTTTGATTTGTTAATTTGCCACGTCATCCGCGAGTGTAATTCACCTATAAGATCTGTCATTTTGAAGGGTTTATTGAGTTCAATTTTTAGTCACGTGATATGTTTAAGTGAAAAAGGTCTCAGTTGAGGTGTTCAAATAACCGTTGTGGACAACTTGGAGGGATTATTTATATATTTCGCCTTTTTAAAAAGCATTTTTGATCAAAAAGCACTTTATAGAATAAGCAATTTTTGATTGATTAACCAAACAAGCTCTAGGTTAATTTTGTTTGTCCAAACATTTATATTATCTTCATATTTTAGTAAACTTTTATCTTCTTAATTAGTGAATTAGGGTTTTAACTTTGAAACTTTAGGCCAAACATTACAGTGAAAATTTGATCGCATTGACTAGCAATGTCGGCTTATGATTTAGGGGGGCGGAATTGAACCCCCTTTGCCGAAAAATTACACTGTATATATTAAGTTTTGAACCTCCTTAACATAATTCAGAAGTGTAGTTTAACGTCTCAGGGGGTTCAAAACCTTCATAAGGTCATAGATTCAATTCCCACTAGCTACAAAAAATAATTTTTGAACCCCTTTCGTGGAGATCCTGCCTCCGCACTGCTTACGACACTTGATATGAGACAGAGTATTCATCTTGGATCTTATTACTTAGACATGCAATATATTTAGTAGGCATCTGAACATAAAAATTGTTATTATTTAAAAAAAAATATATTTGGAGTTAAGTTGAAAAATTACATCTAGAATGTAAATTTATGTTTGGACATGTATTTCACTTGGAAAATATTGCAATTTTGTGAGTAGGAAATTTATGAAAAACTTGAAAAAGGGGCCAAAATCATTTTTGGTTTTTGAAAATCTCTTTTTCAAAAGATCTCTAAAAACTTTCAAATTTTTCACGAAAAAATAATTTTTTTTTTAAAAAAAAGTCGGAAAAAGGAAAAAAAGATTTTTGGACAAACGGGTCCGTAGTTTTTTTCTTTGTTTGTTTCTATTTTTGTGCATTTCAAGGGGAAAAAGGATAAAGTCTGACCATATACTTTATTTAATTATAGCTTTAATTTTATCATTTTATCCTTATTGACACATAAATATCATAATATATTTAAAATCGCAAGTTTCAAAAGTTATTTTTTCCCTTAAACTTTGTGTCCAGTCAAACAGGTTTCACATAAAATGAAACAAAGAAAATATGTTATTAGTAATGTTACTAACGATTGACGTGAGATGGAATAGTCTATAAGTACTGGACATTAGGAGTGTTCCAACCGAACTGAAAAATTATACCAAATTCAAAAGTCAAATCAAATCGATTTGGTTTGGTATTGAATAAAAAATTCGAACCAAACCGACATATAAATATATAATTTTTATATATACTTTTAAGACTTTATACAAAATTTTCTTTAGGAAAATATCTAAAAATATTTGTGATCCTCTCATGGGAAGGACATATTTAATAGACCTATGAAGTGTATTTATTTTTACTTATTTTGAATAATGCATTGTATCATCACTTTTTTTTTATAAGTGTTATTGAAATATGTTATTCTCTTTGTTTTCCATATTCATATGTCAAGATTTATTAAATTCTTAAATCTTTTTTGAAATTGAAATGGCATTTCGATAATTTAAAGTTAAATAAAATATATCCTTGTTTAGGTTTAATATTAATTTTAATATTTAATTATTAAATTCAGTTACCTTGAACGTGCACATTAACGTAAAATTATTGTTAGATTAATTTATTAAGTTTAATTATGATTTTTTTTCTTGTGACGGTCAATAGAACTCATTATATATCATTGCCTCCCAAAGTAACAATCAACCGAGAATTTGTATTTACAAAGGTGATAAACAAATTAACTATAATTTTCTACGATTAGCTAGAAGCGTACCTGTAGAGACCTTGAAAGAAAATATCTTACAAAGTTAGAGTTGTAAATAAAATTTGTTCAAGTTAAAATGAGAAAAACTAGAAATTAAGTGCATATTTAATTACCTTTCACTTTCATTAGATTCTTCTCAACCAAAAACAATAAAAAAATAAAGACCACATAATAAGTACAATAAATATTTAAATTACATATAAGAATATATAGTACCTTTAGGGCCTCTAATTTTGTGAGACCTAAAGCAGGCACTTTAGTGGCATGGGGGTTAAGCCACTTCTTATCACAATTCAATAGACCAGTGCAACAACTCAGTCCACTAATTTCGCTTTAATTTGGATTTAGGTGCACACAAGTTTAAAATACGTTACGAGAGTCTAATGCTTGTTTACTTATGTACCAAATATTTTTCCTGTATTTTGTCGTTATGAGATTCAATCAGGATATCACAACTAGTATTGAACTGAATGAATAAAAAAGAAGTAAGAAAATAAGATAACTCTTTCTACATTATAAACAAATATGTGATCCATGGATCTCCGATTGGGAAACCGTCAATCACGAGTTTTACATCTAACTAAAAATTGAACAAGTTGGACATTTTAAACTTTTCTAAGTCAAATAGATAAAAGTAATCTTATTAATAAAAGCGGTTGCTAAACTTGAAAACTAGCTTAGTAGGTCGTACTCCTTAACATAATTAAAGAAAAGAGAAAAAAAAAAAAAATACACAACAATAGTAACAATAACGCCCTGTTACCACAAGAGTACTTTTGATAAATACCAACATTTCACATTAAAACATTCCTCTCAATAACCGGCCAAAAATATCAAATATTCCCACATTTCTTCTTTGTTTCTTTTAACCGTCCAACACTTGAAATCTACTGGCTCGATTAATCTGACGAGTTCTTTGAATGCTCAAAATAACGGCGGAGGAGGAGGAGGTATAATTCCTGGTTGAGTGTAGCAAAAGTTCTTGAGATCAGGAGGAAAGAAAGGATTAAAAGGGAAAATCTTTGGCCAACAACTATCATCAATTTCTAAAGCAGCTTTGCAACATTGAGTACCAAGCAAAATAAGTTGAATTGTCAAGAAAGAAGTTAATATTTCTTCAATACAACGAGGAATTGTTGTCACTGTTTGAAAACATTTTCTGAATTCTTCCGGATTTATTGGGAATAATCCTGGCAATAACCCTGCATTAAATTCTTGTGCAAGTGCAGTCAACATTTGTATGCATAAAATAGTTACTATAGTTGAATATAGAACTCTAGGGCCAGCCATTTGTTAAATTGGATGAGTATGAATTAAGATTGTTAAGTTTTAAAAAGGGATTTTGTAGAGTGGGTTTGTAAATTTTGAGGGATATTTTGAAGAGGGAGCTAGTTTGGTACTTATATATATGTGGATACAAGAGATTTTGTTTTTGAAACTGTTGTCTCAGCGCTTTCATTTAGCTTGTTTAATTTAATTAATTAAGCGTTTTATGACACAAGTAAAGTACGGTATTAGTGCTCACTATGTTTACTTAGGTGTATAGAGTGCTATACGTTTCTTTTGCTTAATTGTTCACCTAAATGTATGCCTTTATGCTGTTTCAGGAAGGACCGCGCTCTGACGGCTGTGATATAGACGACCTATTCGAATGCAAGTATTAGTGGCTGCATCCACGGCTCAAATCCTTGACCTTTAATTTCAAGAGTCAAGTCAATTAATTTTTTTTTAATTGAGAGAGGGTAGGTTCCCCAACTATTTTCGGATGAGAGTCTGATCACTAAAGTAAAAATCCTTCCACCAGCTTAGCAGTTGGGGTGGATGTTGGTGACCATGCCGAATCTAAGGACTTTATGTCTCATGTTTCTGTAAGACAAAGGGTTAGGCTCTTATCCCCACTAGACTCGACTATTAAATATCAATAATTGGCATAGAAGCATTTAGTTCTCCAAATAAATGCACAACATGTGGTAGTGTTCGTTTGGGTTTTAGGAAAATCCAGTGGACTCTGAACAAAGCTATCTTAAAGAGTCATTATGCAGATACCATAACTGACTTGGCTAGGTTTGACTATGATGCATACACAATTAAACAGAGTAAGGTTTCTATGGGATATTAGACTGGTACCCTTGAGCGGACAACTCAAGAGGGAAAGGCGCGGAACCGTCGACTACACCGTTGATCAACTACTTTTACCGCAAATATGCCTTTGCAGGATTTAGGGGGTGATAATATCGGAAGATCGCAACCTCTCATTATAAGCATTGCTATGATATATTGTTTGGCACGAGTGCAATATGATGTTCAAAACACACAGTTACAATAACTAAAACAAATTGTCTTGTATTTGCACGTTCATAAAATAATAATTACAATAATTTAAAACAGTAATAAAGGAATGAAGTAAAAGAAATAAAGGAAAGAAACAAAAGACAAGTCAGTTTCGTAGTAGAAGAAGGAATTAAATACTTAAAGGTATTTAGCAAATAAATACATATAAAGAAGCGTAAAGTCACAATAATAGTCAGAAATGGTAAAAGCCTAAAATAAATCCCCAGCAGAGTCGCCATGTTGTCGCGCCCCCTTTTTCTCGTGAAATCGGATTTATGACATTTGGGAAGACAACTCATTCCCTTTTGGGAATTGGGTTTTGAGTTGAAGAGTCGCCACCTAATGATTTAAGTGCATTAGGACACTAAAAAGGATTTGAGTCAAGTAACTAGAGATTGGGTAAGGGCTTGAAATTATCCCAAGGGGAAGGTGTTAGGCACTCTTCAGGATCTACTAGTGTGGTTCCTGGCCAAACTATTATTGTGACTTAAGTGCAAATAATACATAGGCAAATAAAACTTCAAGTAAGAGGGGATTTTCACATAATGGTTACAAATAAGCAAAGTTAAAAAAGAGAACGAAAGGGAGACTGATTTTTCCTTATATAAATAGTTTAAAATTTGGAAAAAAGAAGCAAATAATCAAAGAATCAAAGGGAAGGGGGATTCAGAAAGACCTATAGGCTTATTTTTTATGTGCATGTGCAGGACTCAGATTTCCAGGTAATAATAGACATGGTATCTATATGAGATAATGCAGAATTCCTATAGGCAGGATATCTATATGAGAGTGCAGAAATTCTGAAATAACCTATAGGCAAGATATCTATATGACAGTGCAGAAATTCAGAAATACACCTATAGGCAAGTTATCAATATGAGAGTGCAGAAATTCAGAAATAACCTATATGCAGGATATCTATCCTTTGCATACATAGTTATACCTTCCTTTTCATTAGCCATCCCCAAGAGTTTATTACATAATTATTACAGCCCAGAATGAAGATAAAAGAAAATACATCAGAAATTAAAAAGTACAACTAAGGAGAGCTTGATTCAGACTTCCTGTCTGAAATATGAAGTAAACCAACTCTAATGAGATCATGATCCAAAGCTTTTCTCCCATTTGGGTGTGTCAGAGTACCCTAATAGCCTCAGATGGACTCCGGGCAGTGCTCAAACCCAAATGTATCACCAGATTAAGACATAGTGCAGGTGGAAGGGCCAGCCCTCAAGTGTTCAAGTTCAGAGGGAACTCAAAGTCCCAAGGCAAGGCTCACAAGAGAGGGGCAGAACTTAGGGACTAAGAGAGAGAGAGCAAGTGCAAAAATAGAGTTCCGAGAGAGGAAAGGGAAAGGGAAACAACTCAAACCAGTATACATAGGGGTGTAGAAGAAGTGGTAAAGAAGCAAGGATAGGCTGGTGGGCATACTCAGCAATGGAAAATGCTGACACACCCATAAGCCTGTTAGAACACACTGTTTAGAGCTTAGGATCCCGAAAGATCAAGTTTAATTCATGGACAATAACTTATATATTGCCATGTCTTAAACCATATGCTCAAACACATAAGGGGTAGGGAACATGGATTCATAATATAAACAAACAAAAAGAAAGAAACATACTAATTGAAATATTGAGCTCTACAGAAACTACAAACAGACCTGGATACACAAACTACAAATAAACACATTGTTGTGATGCTGAAGCTTAAATCAGGACATACCAGTTTCAAAGAAATAAGTAGAAAAAAATAGCAAGTCTTGTAAACAGGCCACAGTGCAGACAAGAAGAGAGAATATTATTGTGTATAAGTGTAAGTTAGGAATACTATGCGTGTTGTTGTGTGAAAGACTTAGGGTATTTATAGTTGAAAGTAGGTGGTGAAATAAGGTAAAAATCACAGTAGTATGTTAATTTAAGAATTCAGAATCAATCAATTAGAGAATCAATGAAGTACTCCCCTTAGTTAAGGGAATTAAAATCAAACGAAAAGATTCAGTACCATATAAGGCAAGAAGAAAAATCAATGCAGGATTAAATAAGGAAGGAGTGCAGGTTCAGTATGCATATAGCAGTCAATTAGGACTAAATTCAGGAAAATTCCAATTAAGGAAAGGCTCAGTAGAACAAGGTACCATAGCAAATAAGGTAATAAAATCAGTTAATTTAAATAGGCGAGTAAAATTATAGGGCTTTGAAAGAAAGTCTTTCAATTACCAACGATCAAGGAAAATCAGAATCAATTATGTGAAGTCATGATTCTGTGTTCTCAACATATAAATAGAGGTGAATGAAGAAGAGTAGCAAACAAAGTCAGCCATATAGATAGAAGGGAACAAGAGATGAGCAAACACTATCATTCAGAGATGGTGTAAATAGGCTAGACATATTCGAAGCATGGTGACCACGAGACATTAACAAGAATCAGGTAAATAGGATAGCACACAGAATCAAGGCAAAGGAGGTCAGGTTAACACACATTATCAAAGCGAAGAAACATGCTAACACATAGAGACAAGGCAAAGAAAATCAGACTAACACACATAATCAAAACGAAGAAACAATCTTTAGAAATTAGGGTTCTTAGCAGAGTAACGCTAAAAAAAAGCAGTAGGAACATAAAATCGGTCAGAATAAACAAGGAAAAGGTTTAATAATAAAGAAATCGGTTGAAACATGCATAAAAGGAACTCCAAGAAACTCTAGTTTTTCAAATAAAGTGAAAACGGTTCAAAGTAGATGATCTTTCAGAAGAAGCTCGAGAATAAGCAGAACATAGAAGAAAACATGCTTACAACATAAAAAAAATAACACCGTTTTGAGAGATTCAGGAGAAAGTTAGGGTTTCAAAAGGAAACCCAAATAGAATTTGAAAGAACCTGTTGAAACTCCACCGATCGTGACATATAGGGTGTGATTTCGCCCAAAATCACACTGGATAACCCATAATTAAAAGAACTAGAAACCCTAAGTCCAAATCAACACGGCCCAAGATCCTCGAAGGCCCTAGATATGTTGAGCAAGGCGATGAGAGGCCCATCAGAGATTTTGGGTTGAAAGGAGGTAGCCAGAGAAGGAGGCGATTTAATAGAGTTTAGGGTTAGCTCTTGAGAGAGGAGAGAAAAGGAGAGCATATGAAGGCGGCGTCTTTGGTAAAATGGTTTAGGGTTGGGGTCGTTTAGAAATTAAAAGGAAATGAGTTGTTTGGACCGTTGATTTGGGAGATCAATGGTCAGGATTAAAATAGGTAGGTGGGTTTCGGGTTTGGGTAAGGGTCAATGGGGTGTGGGTCGGGTTTTTTTAATTGTAAAATTGGGCTGGAATTGGTTCGATTTTGGCCACAATCGAAAGCCAATTATGGCTATAACTTAAATAGCCAATTTTCCCCTATTAAATTTATAAAAATAATAAATTAATTTCTGGAAATAAATTAAAGGTACTAAATTAATTAATAATATATAATTATTATATAAAAAATACCGGAACTAATTTTATAATTATAAACACAATTAAATCTTAAAATAGGCTAATATTGCAATTATGCAATTTAGCTTTTGAAATACTAAATAGATTTGTAAAAAATGTGCAAAAACCATACTAGCTATATTTTAATACATATATGAGAATCCAATAAATATATTACCAAAAACACCAATTTTGGGAATACTTATTGAGTTTTTTCTTGATAAAATAGGGCAATAAAATTAATTTTAAAAATTGAGAAAAAAACATAATAGGACCTTAGGAAATAATTATATGTGCGTATATATGCTATGTCAAAGATATTTGCATTAAAAAATACACAGGGAAAACTTGGGTATCAACAATCACAAAGTTGGTTTCCTTCACGTATATACTTACCCGTTCACTTTGGGTCTGGTCGACTCTTCTAAACCTTCTTTCCCGGAGATAGATCCGGTTATTCTCAATTTCTGTGACAAATACCAAGTGACGCTTGGTCAAATCTATCCATCTTTCTGGAGGATAGTCCGGATGCTCCGCTATTTCTCCAATGGGGTCGAGGGCGAGACCTTTACCCTCGACCATTTGATTAGGTTGTACAACCCTAGATTTTATCGAGGTTTGATTAAGCTTCACCATCGATCCAAAAAATCATTTTTTTCGAGCACCGATGAGGACAAGGATCGAAGGTGGATGAGTAGGTTTGTCCGAGTGACGTCCTTGGACATCATTCCGGCTGGGCGGATGCCATTCTCGAAGAAGTGGAACACACATCGTAAGTATTTTTTCCCTCGAACATGTTTTGTGATCTTCTTTCCTCCCTTCCGAAAAAAATATCACCTTTTGGTTTCTACAGCTACCGCTTGGTATACCGAAACGGTTTAGGATCTGCCGAGATCGATCAAGTGGTTGGATACCTCGTTCCAGTATCTCGTCCAGACTTGGCCCGACCTGGCTAAGACACGGTGGGTGGCCAAGAATTATGATAAAGTTTTCCTTGCCACATATATCTTAGCCTTATGTTTCTCCCCGTATACTTTGTGTTGATAAGTTATGGCCATTGCGTTCTCGCAGGCCTGAGTGATGGTATGCGAATGAGACCGCTCATGATGGCGAGATGGAGACTTCAGAGCACGCTAAGAGCAAGAAAAGAAAGGGTAAGGTGGCTGCTGATTCTCCCGTGGCAAAGAAACCTAAGTCACGCGAGCCTCGAGCTGCCACTAGGACCTCGGCTTCAGCTTCCAGAGCAAGCCTCAGTGCTGGGGATGAAGATGATGATGAGGGCGAGTGCCGTTTGGTATAGAGAACGAGGTCAGGCACGGGAGTCTCTTAGGTGCCTCATCCGGAGGCCGCTGAATCGGGAACGACCGATTCAGGTCGGTCCCGTGCAATGAAGACCCTCGAGGAGGGTGTTAATGTGGTCCCGGATCCCGTGACCGGATATGGTGCAGTTCTGTTGGGGGACTGTTGCTACTGGTCCCGAAGGGTCTGGACCTCGAGCTTTTTCGGGGGTAGGAGTTACCCATCGGGGACATCGATGCCCTGGATGACTATAGTTTGGGTCCTCAATTCTTGTCAAGGGAGCTAAGGGACGCTTAGGATATGAATACGTCCAAAGTTGGGGGGTGCTCTCAAGAGGGGAGGTGCGTTTGGCAACATTCTTGATGATATTGACGATTTCAGCGAGGACATTAATCTCGATGCTCCCGGCGTCATCAAGGCAGCAGAGAGGTTCCAGCGCTGTTTATGTATATTTCTTTAGTCTCAAGCATTATTCCTCATTTTACTAACTTTTCTATTTTTGCCGTAGTGTAAGGAGATGTATGATCATGCCCTCTCCAGGATCCGAGAGGAGCTTTCATACCGTGAAAAGGAGCTCGAGAGGCTTATCTAGGGACTGCGAGAGTCAGAGGCTTTCTCCGCCCGAAAAGCGAAGGAGTAAAGCGAGCTTCGGGCTGCTTTGGAGGGAGTGCTCCGAGAAAAAGTTGATCTCGGTGAGCATGTATTTTGCCATGCGTAAATTCGCCCTTCATTCCCATAATTCGATACTGACTAGCTTACCTTTCCCTTTGCAGATCGGGCAAAAGAATGTGGAGATCCTCGAGCTGAGGGAGCGAAACGAGGTAGCGACCTCAGAATCGACATTGACCCATGGTCTTCTCTAAAATGCTCTAAAGAAGATTACTGCACTAACTGCATCCAAGTCCGAGGTCGAAGGAAAAGTTGCTACTTATCTGAAGGATGCAGCCACCGCGAATCAAATAGCCCAAAATATATTGATGGAGGCCGAGCTAAAATTGGCTCGGGCTGTCGCTCATGCTAGTGCGAAGGCGAAAAGGGAATCCTTAGAGGGAGTCGGAGCCAAAGATATCGATCTTTCAGCAGAGATTAAGGAGGCTTGAGAGTTGGAGAGAAAATTGGCGCTCTTAGTCGCTTCAGACAAGGGTCTTGGAGTTGGTTCAGAGGGTAGTGGCTATGAAGAGTAGGCCTATGTCGCTTTCCCTTTTCTTTTTTCTTTCTGTGTATGTACTTCCAGGGAAACTAATTTTGTAAAGACACCCCTTGTAAATATATTTTTTTGGCAATGAAAGAGAATCTTTCTGCTTCAAGTCTTTCCATTATTTATGCCTCATCGTTCTTGTAGAGTTAGTCTTTGAGTTTTAATGTTAACTCAATAGAGCCCATACTTGGAGTAATTGGGCCCCCCGAAATCGGGTCCTATCTTGAAATTAGGTCGATAGGTCCTTTGGGACCGATGCTTGTGATAACAGGAAATCCTAGAGGTCTCAATACCTTTCGAATTTCGTGGGATAGCAGCATTCGTACAACCTGATAAAGGGACCCCCGAGGTGGTCCTGTCAGTACATTTCCCAAAAAAGTGACGTTATCATGGCTAGAATTATTTGGCCCTCTGGGTAGGCGAGCAGTCGCTGCTTTGCCCCTATATATTCACTCGCTTGCTTCTCAAATGGAGATTCTGCTACTCTGTGTAACTATTTCTTCCATAGAACTTGGTTCTTTGTGCTAGTTCTCCCGTCGTTTCAACTCAAAATCTTTGCCCAAATCTATACCCGTTTTTCCTATTTTATCATAGCCATGGCTGCTACGTCGACATTCGCCCATCAAGGAAAGGGGAATTCTATCTCTGTGCCGCTTCCGGTCGGTGGTACACTGCCGGTGCCGCACGGTGAGCGGGCCTCGAGGTGCTTTGTCTTGAGGAGAGACTTTACATTGGAGAGACCTCCCAACGTTCAAGGACATCGGGAGCATATGTCGAGGTTCATTTCAAAAGTAGGGTAAGAACACCTCGAAATGATCAGAAAATACTGCGGATGGGGAGAAGGAGTGGTACTGCAAGTACCTTACTCTGAGGAGAGCATCATGACCCACGTCGCAGGGGTTTTTGAGTGTGTATACGCATTCTTTTATGCCGGGTCCCCCCGACCGGGTTGTGCTTAAGCTCTGCCAGAGATATCAGGTTACCTTGGCACAGGCTCACCCATCCCTTTGGAAGATAGTGCAGACGATAAGGTACTTTGTATATAAAGTCGGGCTCGAATTCACCCTCAGTCATCTCGTGAGGTTATATTGGCCGCTGCGTTATCGGAGCTTTTTCTTTTCTTCTTTTTCTTTATTCTGGATTGAGACTCATTCTTTTGGTCATCTCAAACCCTGTGTCTCGAAGTAAATCCTGCTCAGTCACCAAAAACAAATAAATGAATGAAATTTTCTGCCCCAGTTTTCACTAGGAAAATTTCGTGAGTTATTTGTAACAAAAATCTAAACTTTTTTTTGTTTTGAAAGTGATAAAATAAGGATTGTGTATTTTTAGGAGGAAATATTAGGGAATGGAGCCCTATATCTAAAAATCTCAACTAGGGAATGGAGGCCCTGTGTTGGCAAAAAAGGCGACTAGGGAATGGAAGCCCCATGTCTAAAAATCTCAACTCAGGGATTGGATCCCTTATGTTGGCAAAAAAGGCGACTAGGGAATGGAGGCCCTATGTCTAAAATCTCAACTCAGGGATTGGAGCCTTAATGTTGGCAAAAAGGCGACTAGGGAACAGAGGTCCTATGTCTAAAAATCTCAACTAGGGATTGGAGCCCTATGTTGGAAAAATGAGACTGTTAAATTGTGTACTTATGCTAAAATGAACCAAGAAGGATTTTTTTTTTTTAGAAAAAGCAACATTTTTTTTGGTTGAGAAAATCATTCTTTTAAACAAATTTCTCAAACGCTTTTTTTAAAGGCATGAACAAATGACCTTTTTTTCGAGATATCCCTTTTTTTTAAAATTATCCTAGGAGAAAATTCGTCAGACTAGGTTTCCTATCTTAGGAGAAAGATTCATCAGACTAAGATTTTGATCCTAGGAGAAAGTTCATCAGACTAGGTCCTTTTTTTGTTATCTTAGGAGAAAAATTCATCAAACTAAGATTTCTATCATATGAGAAAGTTCATCAGACTAGGTCTTCTATCTTAGGAGAAATATTCATCAGAATAAGATTTTGATCCTAGGAGAAAATTCATCAGACTAGGTCCATTTTTGTTATATTAGGAAAAAGATTCATCAGACTAAAATTTCTATCCTAGGAGAAAGTTCATCAGACTAGGTTTTCTATCTTAGGAGAAAAATTCATCAGACTAAGATTTTGATCCAAGGAGAAAATTTATCAGACTAGGTCCCTTTTTTGTTATCTTAGGAGAAAAATTCATCAGACTAAGATTTCTATCATAGGAGAAAATTCATCAGGCTAGGTTTCCTATCTTAGGAGAAAGATTCATCAGACTAAGATTTATATTGGGAGGAAATCCATCAGACTAGGACTTTTATCCTAGGAGGAAAAATGTGAAGATCAATGGCAAGATTTTATGCACAATAGCAAGACAAATAAAGGCAAAGATTTGAGAAACTTTCCTTTGTCGGCTCTTCTCTTCTTTTCTTTTTCTTCTCATTTTTTTTTCTTTGTCTTTTTTCTTTTTCTATTTTTTTAACCACTTTCCTTGCACTTCTTTGTTCCTGCTGCAAATAAAGAAAAAATTGTCAGTTTTGAAAATGGTGGTCGGTTTGTGGCCTTGAGTCTTGGGCAGCTTGGCTTCTGCTCAATTAGCTTGAGTCGGTTTCAAGAGACTTTTGCTCGACATCAACCATGATTGTTTCACACCCATTACTATTTGTATTTGTGGCTCAATCAGCCTTGTCCCGATTGGAGATCTTTGCTCAGATGACCTTTTCTGATATCTTCAATGACTTTCTGCTTTTTGAGCAATTTGTCTGTCGGAGAGAATCACAAGTTATCTTTCTTGTGCCAGGTAGGCTGACAAGAGTCTTTTTTGGGGGGAGTCTTTGCATGAATCCTCAAGGCATATTGAAAGTAACAACTGAGTGCGCTAATCAAATTTACTTTGTGCAACTGAAAAGCTAGTAGCATATTTTGAAATATTTTCTTGCTTGTTTTGACGAGGACTGACTCGGAGTGAAGGACACAATGATGAAAAAAAAGTATTAACAAGAAATGCCCCTATCGGAAGGACAGAAGGAAGAGTTTTTTTCTTCAAATAATTAGCCTTAATGGTCATGACATGCATTTTGGACTCAACGGCCTGATCTGTCAAACTAATCCAATTTTCCCTTTTACCATCCTTATGACCTTTGAAGTCGTGCTTGTCCATGCCAATCCTTTGCATCAAGTTCCCATGCGACCCGTGGTGCCTTGATGGGTTTTCACCAACAAGTCTCTCTCATTTATTCATCTCTGCTTACCGTCGTTTTACTGTACTAAGACTCTCTCATTTTTATTTTCTTTTCTCTTTTTCTTTTTATTTTTCTTTTTCTTTTTCTTTCCTCTTCTTTTTTGCGAGCAACTTGACAGTGTTCTACGTCGTGTGACAACTGTTGCTCATTGCATGCATCTCTTGGCATTCTTGAAGGCATATCAGGAGGTCTTTATTTGGAAGGTTTTTGGATAGGGTTGGAAAGAAAGGTCAGCATGAAGGCTCAAAGTAAACTCAAAATGAGGGGTTATGGACTTACAACTCTTGGAATCGACTCTTTCAAAAGTGAAATAAAAATCTCTGCCCCAGTTTCAGCTATTGGAGATTTTTTTGGGATTTGTTTTTTGAATTCTTATTTGGTTGGACTGAACCGTGAGGCTGCCTACGTATCCTTTTTTAAAGAATCAGGTCGAACGTAGTTCAAACATCTGATCTAACTAATTTTTTTTTTCTTTCTGTTTTTCCTTTTTTTTTATTCGAAACATTGGGGAACTTTTGGCTCCTCAAACTTTGCTGCAGTGGCTAGTCACGTGGGACTTAACCTTTCCAATTTTATTTCGCCTTCGTAGTCCTTTCATTTCAGGCTTCTTCCTTCCAACTTTAATTTCAGATCATTTTAGTACCTTGGCTTTTCAAACTTTCGCCAAGATGGTTGGCCACGTGGGACTCAACCTTTTTCAACTTCATTTGCCTGTATAGGCACTTCAATTTGATTTTCTCCTTCCAAGAGTTTTTAATTTTGGAGCATCGGCTGCCATGGCTAGTCAGAGTCGACTTGATGCCCCTGACGAGAATGGGTGCCTTTTTGCACATTAGTTTGTGTCAAACGAAAGCCCTGTAAATTAATCTTGCCATCCCTTCTTTGTCTTAGTTTGGGAACAGTGTTAGACCGAAAGAGATTCAAAGAAAACAAATAATGGAATGGAGAATAAGTTTAAAAACAAGAAGTGTCCCTTTCGGAGAAAGGAGAGAAGGACTTATCTGGAGTACATGCGGACTTCAAGGAACATGACATGCCGTTTGGATTGGATGCCTGATCTGTGTAAACCGTCCGAATCTTAGAAATTCATCACAACTTTTGCTTCAAAATTCGAGAAACCTTGCCAGGATTTTGTCAATGCCGATGGCTGTGAGGATCTTCTTTTCGATCAGTGGGGCCCTTTGCAGGTTTTCAATAGCTAACCTCTCTTATTTCGCTTCTCACCATTGCCTTATAGTACCCGTGTGGGTTTTCACTAACAAGACTCTCTCTCATTTTGATTTTCTCTACTTACCATCGCCTTACGGTGCCCGTGTGGGTTTTCACCAATAAGACTGTCTCATTTTATTTCTCTCATTTTGTTGTATCGGATCCAAGTAACTATATTCTTCGGTCCTTGAACATTCTCACTGAATGATCGGAAGGACTTAAACGGGGTTTTGGTATAAAGGAATTGGACTGAATTACAACTTTGGAACCATTCAGGCGGGATCATCGCCTAACCATTATAATATCTTCCCAGTTTCACTATTGGGAGAGTTTGGATTTTTATTTTGGTGTGACTGAACCCCAGAGAGAGGCTGCCTACGTATCCTTTCGGAATTAAGTCAGACGTAGTTCAGGGAAAACATTTGTTTTGTTGTTTTGTTTTTGGTTTTATTTTTCTTTTCTTTCTTCTATTTTTTTTATTTTTTTTTTCAATAGCACTTCCGGTTTCCAAAGAGGGTAATCAAAGAAGAGTAACCGGCTCAAATAGGTTTGCAAAGGGTTGAAAGTGTTTGGGTAGCGGGAACAAAAGCCTTTGTCATCTCAACCAGAGAATATTAGAATTATATGGAGGATCAATTAGAGTACCTTTTGATTGCATTTGCATTTGCAGTTGTTTCAAGACATTTCCTTCGATGTGCCCCAAATACATTGCACTCTTTTGGCAGTACTCTTGTTGCAATGTAGGGAACTTTCCACTCTGGAACCAATTTTCCTTCAGCTGTTTCAACTCTTTTCAAACTTATCTTCTTTACATTTCGACTCTTGATTCATTATTTCGAAGTCTGACAGTGTTTTGGATCTGGGCATGAAGTCCGCAAGCATGTCATGTTATTGAAATCTACATTTTACAGAACTGAAAAAAGAGAATGAGAAAATGACAAGATTAATAAAAGATACATTCTTAGACAATGAAATATTCATTTCATTTGATTGATTTTTTTGTTTTGATATTTTTTTTGTTTTGAAGATAGAAAGGTTTACATCAGAAAGAAAGACAATAAAGTAAAATATCCGAATCACACCCTAAGATAATCCGGGTGCAGAAAGGATAGCAAGACTGGCTACCGAGACTCCCGTCTGATGGGGAACTTTCGTGCTTGGCGACCATTTTGTGGCTTTCCTTCTATCTCGGCAATTGCTGCAATGGCCTTCAGTGCCGGATCAAATTCCTCAGCTTCACAAATCATCCCGACTATTGGCCCGATGTTGTGGGCAGGCAACAGATTGTTCATCACATCAGGAGCTTCTTCATCTCGAAAAACGATTCTTTCAGCTTTAATCAAATTTTCAACTGCCCTTTTGAGGGTCCAACAATCTTCTGCACTGTGTCCCACTGCTCCAGAGTGGTATTCACATATAGCATCAGCTCGGTGCGAGGGGGACTCGGAGTTCGGCCGGTTTTGGGCCACTGGCTGCAGCAAACTTTGTCTGACTAGCCTTTGGAACAAGCCCGTGTATGATTCACCAATACGGGTGAACTGATTCCTTTTAAAAGGCTCGCTCGGGCAAGGATTGTACTAGGGAACATTTGATTGGGGATTATATGGAGCTTGGTAAGGATGGACATTTCTGGGAGGTGGAACTCGGCTTTGTGTATAATGTTGTGGCCGCATGCAAAGTTGCGCGTTCATCACCGCATACCAACAAAACCAACCACCTGAACAGAACCTGTCTAATTTGCTCACACAACAACCTTGTTAGTTTGAGACATTTAACATATAGGAAATCGCATGTTGGGATGCAATGCACCTAATAGTTAAACACTTCTACCGTGTATTTTAACGGTTGCATGTTTCATCCCGACCTTAACAAACCCCTCTTTTTTTTTAATCTGCACCTCTTTTCTTCATTTTTGTTTCACTCTTGATTTTCCATCTTGTTTTGCCGCTCTTTTATTTTTGGCACTCTCTTTTTCTCATTTGTTTGTCATCTTTTTTTTCTTGTTGCTCCTTTTTTTTTCTTTTTTTTTCACGCTTTCTTTTTCTCTTTTTTCACTCAATTAAAAAAATTCTTTTTTTTTCAAGTTTATTTTTTCACTCAATTTATTTTATAGCTATGATCGAATCAGATGGGGATTGCCTACGTATCATGACCCCGCATGAATCAGATCTTGCGTAGTTCGGGAAGATCGAGAATAAAGTAAAGAAGCTAACTCTTTTTTTTTTTGAGAATTTTTGAAAGAGATGCTTTTAAAAGAAGAAAGGATTTTTTTTTGATTTTGATTTTTGTTTTGCTTTTTGAAAGGAAAACTTCTAAAAATTCATTTGCTATTGATTTCAACTTTGGGAATTTTAGAAGTAAAAAAAAAATATATATTTTTTTGAATTTTCATTCATTTTCTCTTTTTCTAAATAAGAAAGAAAATATTTTTTTGGATTTTGGAAGTTGCCTCTTAATTTTTTAAAGAGTGACTTTTAAGAAAATGTTTTGCATTTCTGAGCTTTTATTTATTTACAAAGCACTTCTTAAGGAAAAGCGAAAAATTTTTTGGACTTCAAATTTTTAATTTTTTTTTTTGACATTTATGAAAGAAAGACATCTAAGGAGTATTTTTTTTGGATTTTTGTTTCTAAGGAAAGATTTTTAAAAGAATGATCTGAAAGAAAATATTTTTGGATATTTTGAAAATTGGGGTTGGAACCGATGAGGTTTGCCTACGTATCTCACATTCGGTGAGAATCAAACCCGCATAGTTCGGTCAGTTTTGACGGAACACAGGAAACATGCCACTTGAAAATTTTGGCTCATTTTGGAAGGACTTCTCTTTTTTTTTCTTTTTTCAGAATTCTGGCAGAGTTTCAGAATTTTCTACATGCCTACCTCTCACTTTTGTTTTTTTTTTGGTTTTTTTTTTTTTGATTTTCTTTTCCTATTCTAGAAGCCGGTCAACATGCAAGACGAACAGACAGATATGCAAGTAGCACGTAAGATGCATCAAGATGGTCTTTTTAATTTGGGTACACCTGTCCTAGACAGACCCAACCCCTGTGTTGAGTCTCATAAGTCAAATGCACGTGATACAAACAAACGTTCCTCCTAGGGATCCGGCATGAGGCTTTGTTATACTAGGTTTAAAACCTGGATTTATTGTTCTAGGCCTGGCTTACCCGAGCGGATAGCTCGAGCCGAGGGGGGCAGCGTACCGGGAATACAGAAGCTCCGCCAGCTTAGCAACTTATCCGAACCTCGTTCTAAATGGGATAAGACTCTAAACATAAGAGAAGTCACACGAAGTGCACCCTTCTCCATGATGTATAAGACTCAGAGAGGGGAAGGGTTTCGCAGCAGTTTATATATACAGTTCATCAAATATCAAAGTGGTAAAACATTTAGCATGAAACATGTAGGAAAATCAGATAAAGCCAAATATAACAGTTATTCTAAGCTCGAATTGTTGAAACCCTGAACCGAAGTTCTGGGTTCGTATCCCTAGCAGAGTCGCCAGAGCAGTCACACTCCTTTTTTCACCCCCACCCCGAAGGATAGTGTATAAGGGAGTTTTTCCAATTAAAGTGACATTATTCGAAATGAGATTATTTATTTATTTCAGAGTCGCCACTTGGGATATTTTATTTGGTGTCCCAAGTCACCGGTTTATTTTAAATCCCAAATCGAGGAAATTTGACTTTCCTTTTGAAGTCTCCTAACCAGAAATTCTGAATAAGGAATTCTGTTAACCCGAGGGAAGATGTTAGGCACCCCCGGATTACGTGGTTTTAGCACGGTCGCTTAAACTATTACAATTGGCCTATTATCTAATTTTAATATATGTCCAAACCTATGCGCATTTTAAACTATTAATCATTTTTAATTAATTTTAAGGAAGATTGAACGTCGTTTAATACATGTCTTTGGATCAGGTCACATGAAATGCACCCGCAATCCGAAACACATTTTATTCAACGTTTTAGGATTTGGATTTGGGTCACATGAAATGCACCCGCAATCCGAAACACATTTTATTCAACGTTTTAGGATTTGGATTTGGGTCACATGAAATGCACACCAGAGTTTAGGAAAGTAATTTTTTAATAGCGTGCCTAAAGCAATTACGTATTTTCGACTTTGCGAGGGCCATGGAAAATTCGCTAAATGGCGCGCCTCGATTTATAAGGATAAAATATTAAATGAGGGTCATGCATTTGAGATTTTATTTGGCATGGCACGCCTGAAATTATTTTAAGGGGAGTATTCAACCATCAGCTGAAAAGAAACACGTACTGCATAGCTTGACAAATGCCGATAGTTACTCACTCATGGTTGCTCATCTTCTTTATTACTAAAGTTAGCTATAACCACGAAATATAGTTGTGCTTTCACCCCACAGGCACTCAATTTGGATAGAGGAATTATTTTAGTTATGCTAAGAAATCACTACAGTAGTGTGTCAATAAAAACACTAAGCGTTGATAGGGAACAAACAGCTATCATAAGAAGCTAGACACAAATATTTTCACTTTGAATCCATTATTTCATTTCTCAAACACAGAAAAGTCATATTTATTAGAGGATTTATTGTAAAATATGTCTAAATATACCATCGAAAATATGCTATGAAAGTCAAAGATTAACAGAGGAAATGAATGTAACTAATTTAGCCTTTACTCATACTAAATTTAATGGTGTAAGGAAACAAACAATTTGAATTTAATTCATGAAAATAACAGAGACTTATGCACATACCAATTTGGCAGGAAACAACTGAAATTTGTCCAAATAGAAGCTAGAATCCAAAGAGTCAAGCTCATCATTCGTTGCAACTTCAAACAGTAGAGCACCAAACCAATATTCCTTGATTGAAGCAATTTCGGGCTTTCAATATATAGAGAAACTTTGCACAGTTCATGTTGGACTTTAAGTCATTTGGACTTTAAAGTAGAAGAAGTGTGAATTGGAAATGGAGGAAAATAAAATGGAGGAAAAATGAAAATTTGAAGAAGTGAATTTTGTCTTGCACTTTGTCCCTCATTGGTGAGGGACAACCACATTTGTGTGCTTATATATAGAATCACNCTTCGGAAAATCGATCGATAAGATTATTTTTGGACAAAATTTATTTAATTATTCAATAATTAATTAAATACCAAATCACTGCTGAAAGTACGCCAGAACTCTGCTGAACTTTCAGAGAACCTCGCTGACCACGTTTCTGCCGCGATCGCGGTAGAACCGCAGCAACCAGTACTCAGAAAGGCTCTCCTCTTCTGATATTTGCCTATAAATTGTGAGGCAAGGCTGCATATTTTACACATGAAATACACTCCAGAACTCCTATCTTTATGAATATATTGCATCCTACTTCGCAATATCTCTCTCTCAAATT
>MU730279.1:0-31671 GCA_026770625.1 Nicotiana glauca
GTTGTTACAATATGGTGTATGTGTGGTATTTATAACTAATTTTACGATCACAAATTGTTAGATGCTATTTTTTTTTCCTGCCATATATGTACTGATGCTACACTCGTTTCAGTGGTCTAGTTTGTTGAGTACTACTTCTTTTTCCTGTAAATTCTTTTATCAAGGTAAAGGCGAGAAACTTACATCCAGTACGTTAGTTCTTTGCTAATAAGCACTCCATCATTGGAAAATAAGGCTCCCTGTCATACGGTCTTAAGCTTAGTATTATCGTTGCTTGCCTTGTGTCAAGTAATGTGTACTTATAGTTGCCAAATTCATTTTCAAGCCACCAATTGACTGGAGTAGCTCCATATGCTACAGCATGGTTCCTGGAATCTTCAAAGAGTTTTCTCATATTAGGATTGTGAATCCGGGATCTTATGGCATATGTGAAGAGGATTTCAAGCCTAAGAACGATTTTGTTAATTTCATGTTGTTTCTCTTTTGATTTTTGGGCCGTATGAGCAATGTGGAATGACTAAAGCTCATTAGTTAGCGGAGGTGAGTCATATTAGACAATACAAATAGCTTATGGCCCTCCAAAATTTAGTTTGAAATTCTTTTTAAAATTGGAATCGAGGTGCGTCGTGCCAAAAAAAATGACAATTGCATGGCCCTCATTTTATTCAATTTTATTTTATCCTTTAGAATTCGAGGTGTGCCATTAGTGAATTTCCATGTCCCTCGCAAAGTTGCAAACGCGAAATTGCTTTAGGTGCGTTAGTTTAATAATATTACCTTCATAAATTCGGGTACGCATTTATGCGACCCAAATCCAAATCTCAACGATGTTAAAATATGTCAAAGACGATAGGTTCATTTATGTGACGTGGTCCAAGATGTGTTTTAGTAACGTTGCAATTTTCGTAAAATTAAATAAATGCGGTTAAAAGGTTAAAATTACACATAGGCTAAAACATGTTTAAAATCAGATAATCAAGCTAATTATAATAGTTGAGCGACCGTGCTAGAACCACGGAACTCAGGAATGCCTAACACCTTCTCTCGGTTTAACAGAATTTCTTACTCGGATTTCTGGTGCGTGGACTGTTAAACAGAGTCATTCTTTTCCTCGATTCGGGATTTAACCGGTGACTTGGGACACCATAAATCTCCCAAGTGGCGACTCTGAATCTTTTAATATAAATAAATCATGTTTCGATTATTCTTTAATTGGAAAAACTCCCTATCTATTATACCCTTCCGGGGGCGTAGGTGAAAAAGGAGGTGTGACAACTCTGGCGACTCTGCTGGGGACAAGAACCCAGAACTTTGATTCACGGTTCGAGAATTCGAGCTTGGAATAATAGTTGTAGTTGGTTGTGTTTATTATCTGATTTTATTACATGTTTGGGACTAATGTGCAAAATATTGCTTTTTACCGCTTTGATATTATCTGAATTGTATATATAAAATTGTTACAAAACCCTTCTCTTCTCATCTTTGGGGATGTGCTCGCAGGTCGAGACTCCCTATTCTATTAGTGTCATACCTTGAAATACGAAAGAGGCTCGGACAAGTTACTAAGTCGGATGGCCTTTTAGTTCCCGGTACGTAGCCCCCTCCTCGACTCGAGTTGTCCGCTCGGGTATACAGTCTAGAACATACCCAGGTTTTGAACCTAGAATAACTCAATCTCATGCCGGATCCCTAGTAGGTATGCTTGTTTGCATCATCTGAATTTGACTTAGGGGACTCAACACAGGGGTTGGGTCTGTCTAGGACAGTGAACCCGGAATAACGGACCATCTTGATGCATCCTATGCGCTACAAGTTGTATTTATCCAAGGGTAAAAGGGTCATTTGGCGGACCAATGATAGTTGAGGTCAAATGAAAAAAGAAAAAAAAGAAGAGAAAAATAAAAGAAAAAAGAAAGAAAAAGAGGGAAAGTGTGAAAATAAAGCAAGTAGGTCCTGTTTTTGTTACTTATTTTTTGTTAAGAAAAAATAGAAAAAAAATTCAAAAAGATTTTGCACTTTTATCATTTTTCAAAAAATAAAAAAAAAGGAAAAAAGGAAAAAAGAAAATAAAAAAATAGTTTGCATGTTTCATCATTTTTAAGGAAAGGACAAAAAATATATTTTCTCTAAGTTAGTTATTTTTTAATTTTCGCCCGTATCCAATCTGTCCGAACTACGTGAACCTGATTCTCGTCTCTCGGGGCGGGATATGTAGGCAACCCACATAGGGTCCGATCTTCCTAGTAAATCTTAGGTTCTTGGCTTTGCGGGGTCTTAGCCAAATTTTACACTTCTAGCCGCCTTTTGGCTAAATAAGTCATTTTGCAAAAATAGTTGCAAACATGTCTTGCATGTGTCTTAGAGGGAATGTTATTGTCTCACATAGTGTTGTTTTAAGTTTTCTCACACAGGTGTGGATTTATTCACCGGAGTTTGAGCATAACAGATACCTCGTGGCCATCTAGTCAGGATCGCTCAGTCAGGAGTTGCTTAAGAAGATTTATTTTATTTTTATGTTTTGAGTTTGTTCTTCATTTTATGTTGTCTTTTACTTTCTAGTTTTGTACAGTAATGTCAAGTCTTTTGTTATTATATTATCTGCTTTATATTTAAAAATTATGTTGTAACTCAAAAGTCCAAAAAAAAAAAGAGATGTTGCATTTTATATTTCCGTTATAAGTTTTCTTTAGACAACTAATTCTAGAAATGAAAAAAAATTAAGGTTGTTTTTCCTTTAGGCAATTAATATCTAGGATTTAAAATGAATTGTTTTTATGTTTTCTTTAAGTATATTAGGACCAAAATTCAAAAAAAAGAGAATTTTCTTTTAGCACTTCTTTAAAAGTTTTCTTTTAAGATATTAATTCCAAAAATTTAAAAAGATTTTATTTTTGAAGTTTTTCTTTGGAAAATTAATGAAAAAATAAAAAATTTTATTAGAACTTTAGGATATTGTACATAGAAGAAAAAGAGCACACTTTATCTTTTGTTTAAAGTTTCTACCTTTAGGCAATCAAATTGAAATTCAAAAATATTTTGTTTTATCTTTTCCATTGCTTGTTTCGAAATATTGCGTCAGAATATCAAATGAAAATTCAAAATATGTTTCTGTGGTTTATTCTTTAGATTTCCTTCTTAAAAAAAACGAAAAAAAAGAATCAAAAAATATTTTTCTCTTCTAGAATTTTTCCTTAATAGAGTATTTGTTTCAAAAGGAAAAAAAGAAAAAAAACATGCCCGTTAAGCTTGAGTCTAGAATAGGTCATAGAATATTAAGTCTAGAAAATTCAAAAAAAAGGGTTTTGCATATTTTATTTATCTTTACTCATCAGAGTAGTCATTAAAGTAAAAAGGAAAAAAAAGAGAATGTCAGTTTATTTATTTTATTCTCGATCTTTCAGAACTACGCAAAGATCTGATTCATGCGGGGTCATGATACGTAGGCAACCTACATAGGGTTCGATCGGATCATTTTTTTATCAAAAGAAGAAAAGAAAAAAGAAAAAAAGAAAAAGAGAGGAAAAAAGAAAAAAAGAGGTGAAATTGTGGGGGGTGAAAAATGAGAAGGAAGAAAAAGAGCGATAATTAGAAAAAAAGAGAAAGAAAAATGAGCAAGCAAGTGCTAAAAAAGCAAAGAAAAGAGAGGTTGAAATGAACAAATTGGGATGATGTCAACTGAACTTTGTACTCTCGAAGTCATTTTAGAATCGATAATTGTGGCTAGGTGCATTGCATTAAATGTGATATTTTTAGTTGTTAAATTCCCTAGCGCTAACATGATGACTTCATTTGGTTCCTCTTTGTTCTCCTCATTATAGCAGAAGGGTGATTGGTTTGTGACTCTTAAGGTAACCCGTCCATACAACACAAGGTCAAAGGGCAAGGTTGCCATGACTAGCAAAAACTTGGGAACAAGAGTTGTTGACCCGTCAAGGGAGTTTGTGGAGTCGGAGTCTGAATTGAAAGAGGAGGTCCAAAGGGTGAAACAGCAGATGGCATAAATGTATCAGTCTTGGATCAGGGGACATCCTCCACCTTCATTCCCCACTAACTACACTGAAAACCCTGCAACTATCCCACCACTATCACAAATCTGGATTCCCACTGCTGCTGATATCTCCCCACAACCTTTTCACACTCTACCCGCCAAAACCACCTCATATACCGCTCTTTTGGCCACTTATGCTCTTGCAGCTCCTCCACCAGCTATTTCTCCTCGATTCTCTAACGAGACTGTGTTCAAAGTCCCTGATGCCCAACACTATGCTCCAGAACCAACTTTCAACATCTCGGATCCATACTCTCATGCTCCTCATTTTGAGGCTCCTGGTGAAACTGAAAAACCTGGTAAGACAGTGGAGCAAGACAAGATATCCAGGAAGGTGAAAATCTTAGAGCAGTCTTTAAAAAACATGCAAGGGATAGGGAGCCAGATGAGTGAGGCTTACAAAGACTTGTGCTTGTTTCCTGACGTCCGACTGCCTGTTGGGCTTAACATCCCAAACGACATAACGAAGCTACTACAACTTCTAGAATTCCATTTCGATCCCTATATCAAAATCTCACCTATCAACCGGAAAATGCTAAAAACTCCATTTCGCCAGTTCAAGCCTAAATCTACACCAGACCTCTAAAGCACATTTTGATCACACTCCTAAGTCCCATATCACCTCCCAAAGCTATCTGAACCGTCAGAACTCACATCCGAGCCCTCTAACACGTAAGTGAACATCTCGTTGACTTTTCTAACTTAAGCCTTCTTAAAAGAGACTAAGTGTCTCAAACCTTCTCAAAACCTTTTCGAACTCAAGCCAACCAATCCGATCACACACAAAACTAATAATTAAGGCAAATAGAAGCAGAAATAGGGAAACTGGGGTGGTAACTCATGAGACGACCGAGCAGGTCGTCACATGAGTGTTATGTGTGAAGTTTTAAAATGTATTGAATCACTCTGTTTTTGTATCACATAATTATTCTCTAGATGATTTGACAAACTGCGAACGACATATATTTGTTCCTTGATCTAATTGGCAAAGCTAGCAATATAAAATGAGATTTTTACATTCCTATGTCACATAACAAATTATATTATCCTCCATGCTTAACTTTTAATATAATTACCTTTTATATACCTAATTACCATTTATGTACATTTTAGGGATTTTAATGGTATTAATTAGTCTTCTAATTTATCTGTACCGTATATTCCCACTCCCCCCAAGTTTCTCTCTCCAAATCCCACCCACTCACCCACATATCAAACCACACCCCACGATTTCCTATTTAATCACCCATTATTTTCTCTTCTAAAACCAACCAAAATTTGTAACCTGTCCACCATTGACAATCAATAAAAAGCTTTGAAGCTTTGAATTCGAATTAGGGTTTTCAAAAGACATTGTTTGTTTAGATTGGATGTTGTTGCAAAGAATTGAGAATTCTCTCTACGTCTCTCTCTATCTCTCAATCCCAAATTTCAGTAATATAAATCAAAGGAAAAGAGAGCAGCAATTCCACCATTGACAGCCATTAAAAAGCTTTGAAGCTTTGAATTCGAATTTGGATTTTCAAAAATCATTATTTGTTTGGATTGGGTGTTGTTGCAAATAATTAAAAATATGGTTTGGAGTTTATATCTCAATTTTGAGGGATTTTGGTGAAGATTAGACTNATGACATACATTATATTTCAGAAACTCTAGAAAAATTATATTCTGTTTTTTTTATTCATTTTACTATTGTATGAAAGTTAAACAACATTGTATAAAAATTATATTAAGTTGTAGTTGTATATAACTGAGTAGAAATAATGTATAAAAATTGTAGATAAGTTATATAATATATAATTAATTATATAAAATTTGTTTTTACTATGTTTAAATCAGATACAAAATATACAAAAGATATATTGTATAAAGTTTGTATTTAAGTTTTATATTATTGTAGTTGTATTTAACTGGGTAGAAATAATATGTGAAAGTTGAAGATAAATTGTATAATATATAATTAGTTGTATGAAGTTTGTTTTTACTATGTATAAATTAGATACAAAATATACAAAATATATATTGTATAAAAATTGTAGTTAAGTGGTATATATTGTAGTTGTATATAATTGGGTAGAAATAATGTATGAAAGTTGTATAATATATAATTAGTTGTATAAAATTTATTTTTACTATGTATAAATCAGATACAAAATATACAAAAGACATATTGTATAAAATGCGTATTTAAATTATATGATATTATAGTTTTACTTTAACTAGATAGAAATAATGCATGAAAGTTGTAAATAAATTATAGTGTCATAGGCAATTCAAAGCACCACTCATGGCTTTCTGGTAGCAACTTGAATCACTTCCATTTGGAGAGTGTTTACTGTCTAATGTGTGTGAGCACGTGATATTTGTACTGTATCAATTACTCCCATAAAATATCAGGAAAAAAAATTTCCCAATTTTTGCAATTTAATAAGATTTTTGTAGGATTTTTGTTAATTATTTGCATTTTTTTTGCATTTTTTGTGCATATTTAATTTTTATTAAAAATAAAAAATATCATACATTACATTTAGAGTTTGTGTTCACATTTTAGGATTATATAATTAATTAATTGCTTTATTAAAAATAAAAATTACAAAAATGACTCATTTTTACATTCTTAGCTTTTAATTGGGATTATTAAGTTTTCTCTTTAAATTTAGGATCAATTAATTTTTATAAACATTATAGTTAGATAATTAGCTTAATTTTACAATTTGAATTGATTTAGGAATTTCGTTTAGGTTTTTAATTAATTAAACAAAGAAAAAAGAACAACAAAAAAAGGGGGAAATTGGAAAAGGCTGGTTGTTTAAATTTGATTGGGCCAAACACTTTAAAAGCCAAAATTTTTCTCCTTACCCAACCCAAATCGGGTCGACCCGACCCGACCCAACACCCAAACCCTTATTCCTCTAATATAATAATACCTAAACCTAGACCTAAGAAGAAGACATAGGCCTGAAAATATGAAGGCAGCGCAACTTTTGATATAGAACCCACCCCCCTTCAACATCATCTTCTCCAGACGACCCCATCTTTCTTCTTCACCTCAAAAATGAACCAACGACCTAAGCTTCGGCAACAATAACCAGTCGTTCCCTTCATCTAAAAACAAAACCAGTATGTCGATAAACACACACACACACACGCATGTACGTCAGTGAAAGAACAGAGGCGAAAAAAAAGGGAAAAAAACGAGTCAATTAAGCGGAAAAACAGAGCTAATCACTGATGCTTTTGCTTCTATTTTTTCCTAGAATGCAGCTCCAAACAAATTAAGAGCAGTGAGTTGTGGGTGCTCGAAACTGAGACACATATGGGTCTTGAGACAGTCCGTTTTGGTGTTCCGGTTCTGGTTTTTCTGTTTATCGTTGTAATTGCTTGAAGGATTCGCTTGATTCAAGGTTGTAACTGTTGAAATTTTGTTAATCGAAGGGCTATATTTCAGGTTCATCTTTTCTCTTTTTTCTTCTGTTATTTGTGATGTTACTCTCGTGGTTCCGACTGAAGTACACAGCTGACCTGCTCTTATGTGTTGGTTGAATTTGGAGTCGTGTCTTGAATCTGTGTTGAATTCTTGGTAATTCTAAGTAAATCACTGATTGTTAGTTGTTAAAATATGGTGTATGTGTGGTATTTATAACTAATTTTACGATCACAAATTGTTAGATGCTATTTTTTTTCCTGCCATATATGTACTGATGTTGCTCTCGTTTCAGTGATCTAGTTTGTTGAGTACTACTTCTTTTTCCTGTAAATTCTTTTATCAGGGTAAAGGCGAGAAACTTACATCCAGTAGGTTAGTTTTTTGCTAATAAGCACTACATCATTGGAAAATAAGGCTCCCTGTCATACGGTCTTAAGCTTAGTATTATCGTTGCTTGCCTTGTGTCCAGTAATGTGTAATTATAGTTGCCAAATTCATTTTCAAGTCACCAATTGACTGGAGTAGCTCCATATGCTACGGCTTGGTTCCTGGACTCTTCAAAGAGTTTTCTCATATTAGGATTGTGAATTCGGGATCTTACGGCATATGTGAAGAGGATTTCGAGCCTAAGAAAGATTTTGTTAATTTCATGTTGTTTCTGTTTTGATTTTAGGGCCGTAGGAGCAATGGGGAATGACTAAAGCCCGTTAGTTAGTGGAGGTGAGTCATATTAGACAATACAAATAGCTTATGGCCCTCCAAAATTTAATTTGAATTTCATTTTGAAATTGGAATCGAGGTGCCAAAAATAACAATTGCATGGCCCTCACTTTAATCAATTTTATTTTATCCTTTAGAATTCGTGGTGTGCCATTAGCGAATTTCAATGGCCCTCACAAAGTTGCAAACGTGAAATTGCTTTAGGCGCATTAGTTTAATAATATTACCTTCCTAAATTTAGGTGCGCATTTATGCGACCAAAATCCAAATCTCAACGATGTTAAAATATGTCAAAGACCACGGGTGCATTTATGTGACATGGTTCAAGATGTGTTTTAGTAACGTTGCAATTTTCCTAAAATTAAATAAAAGTGGTTAAAAGGTTAAAATTACACATAGGCTAAAATATGTTTAAAATCAGATAATCAAGCTAATTATAACATTTGAGCGACCGTGCTAGAACCACGGAACTCGGGAATGCCTAACACCTTCTCCCGGGTTAATAGAATTCCTTACTCGGATTTCTGGTGTGCGGACTATTAAACAGAGTCATTCTTTTCCTCGATTCGGGATTTAACAGGTGACTTGGGACACCATAAATCTCCCAAGTGGCGACTTTGAATCTTTTAATATAAATAAATCCCATTTCGATTGTCCTTTAATTGAAAAAATTTCCTATCTATTATACCCTTCCGGGGGTGTAGGTAAAAATGGAGGTGTGACAGTTTGAAAGCTAAAATGAGCTAAAATTAGTTGGTATTCAAGTATTTGGGGTCATCTTGGTGTGGATTTTGATAACTGTTTTCCATTGACATACGGCTGGTTCCAATTCTGGGTTTAAATTGGTCTTCCTCGTTTATTTCTGGGTCTATTTGTTCTTGCTGAACACTGATTCCTGCTACTGCTTCTTGCTACTCACTCATCCCCTGTTTTGGCTTTTATTGTGAACTCTAGGTACATGTTCTGGATCTCCCCTGATGTAGCTCTCAAACTGGAAATAAAAAATAAGAGTTGTGCATGTTTTTCTCATGTTGATCCATGTTCATTTGGCTCATTGTAGTTCGATTAGTTAATTAGCTAGATGTTCACTGTAATTAACTTGGACTGCTGAACTATATTTTTGTTTTATTCATTTATGATAGCTCTAGTAATATAAATTAGTTTTACAAGCTATGTTAGTTTAAATGTATCTCACAGGTTTACTTCATGTTTCAAATGTAGTTTGGATTTTACTAGAGTTTGAAAATAATTGTAAGGTTACTGTGAGTGCTTGTATTAGATCTATTTCAGTGGTTAATAGATATTCGAGACAACTCCACATTTTAGTGTTTAGTTTTGAGGGCATTTGACTAGAGTTTTGGAAATTTACAAAAGATAAAAAAATATCCAATCGTTCATGTATTTTTCTTAGTGTTAAACCTATCAATTGATGTAGTTTATTCATTTATTTGCAATTAAAAGGCGAAGCAAAAAGAGTTGGTTTACAAGTTGAATCAATGTTAATTGATATCAAAGTTTTAAATTAGGAAATCAAATCTTTGATCTCATGTTCATGCATCAGTATTGGTTTGTTTGCATTACTGCCTAGACCGTTTGGGACAATAAGGATTAGGCCTAATGTGGCCCAGTTACATAATAGCAGGCCCGAATATCATCAGCCCTTTAAATCAATTAATTTTACCCAGTTGAGGGCCTGTGAGGACTCGATCCTGAGTCTTGTCTCCTGTTTGCCATCACTTTGGGCTCGTTCCAAGGACCCAACTTTGGGCAGCTTGTACAAACAAAGCAGAATGGATTTTCCTTCTTCTTAGGCTCGCTTCGAAGCCCAATATGCTGAAAGCCTTAATTCATTATTGAATCTATTGGTTTAAATTTGAAATGTGGACCTTGGGCCTTTCAAGTTAATGAGGCCCGAGTTCTCTTGAATGCTTTTTAATAACAGTTAATTCATAGTGTTAATCAATTAAGTTTTTTACAACCTTAATAGATAATAATAGTTCATCTTTAGGACATCCTTTTAAAGAATAATTTGAGGTGCGCCACGCCAAGCAAAATTTACATATTGCGTAGCCCTCTTTAATTATACCTTTAAAATCCATAGAACTCGGGACGTGCCATTTAGCGAATTTCCATGGCATCCTGCAAAGTTATCAACGCGTAGTTGGTTTAGGCGCCTATCTAAATAAATCTACTTTCCTAAACTGGGGTGCACATTTATGTGACCCAAATCCAAATCTCAACGATGTTAAAATATGTCAAAAACCACGGGTGCATTTATGTGACGTGATTCAAGATGTATTTTAATAACGTTGTAATTTTCTCAAATAAATGAATAAAAGCGGTTAAAGTTCAAAATTTGCACATAGGTTCATAATTGTTTATAATCAGATAATTAAGCCGAATATAACAGTTGAGCGACCGTGCTAGAACCATGGAACTCAGGAATGCCTAACACCTTCTCTCGGGTTAACAAAATTCCTTACCTGGATTTTTGGTTCGCGGACTATTAAACAGAGTCAATCCTTTCCTCCATTCGGGATTCAAACCGGTGACTTGGGACACCATGAATCTCCCAAGTGGTGACTCTGAATTCTTTAAATAAATTCCGTTTCGATTGTCACTTCAAGTTGAAAATAACTCCCTTTATTATACTCTTCCGGGGGTGTGGTAAAAAAGGAGGTGTGACGGCTCTGGCGACTCTGCTGGGGAAGACAAGGATGACAGCCATGAATTTTTGGCTCTTCTTCTATGAAGAAGAAGAAGATCAATCGATGGGAGAGGGTGGTCCTGTTTTTGCAAAAGTTGAGCTCCTCATTAAAGTGTACCGGTCCCTTGTGTATTTTTTAGAGTCTAGGTTTTGTAGGGTTAGGATTGTTGGGTGTTGGGTCCGGTCGGGTCGACCCAATTTGGGTGGGTAAGGAGAAACAATTTGGGCTTTTAAAGTGTTTGGCCCAATTTCTTTTTTTTTGGCAATCCACTAGGCAAGTGCCTAGGGCTAGTTTTTTTATTAATAACAGAAAAGAAAAATACAACAATTAGGAAAAGTACAAATAAGGGGGACAATAGTACCGGTATTGTTACCCATATCCCAAACCGGGCTAACCTTACCGTACTAATCCTATTGAGACTTGCCAACCTCGCCTACTAACAAGCATGTAAAAAATATGAACTTGAAAGGACCAAATATTTTATGATCATCACAGAGTTTATAGCATACTCTGTGATGAGATTACAAATGATAATACTTAAAAAATAATAAAATAATACAATATAAAAAATTGAGTCTTTGCCCTCTTTGTTAAAACTTGTGCATTCTCCAAATTGTAGCTCTTTTGCTTCTTCTTCCGCTTTCTTCAAATACTCTTCAAACTTTATCATTTCTTTTTGATTTATTTGACCTTGTGGAAGTTGTACGTATACCCGCCTTTTGCTTTGCATTTCTCATTGGTGGCTTCCTAAGGACAACCTCGTGTGTTGCTTTTCCATCCCATGAAGCAGTTGACATTTTTCTGTTCTGTCCAGTTGGTATAAACACAGTTTGCACATTTGTACTTGAAACTTGCTCAAAGACAATTACTGCCTCTTCTTTTGTGTTATCTTCTCGTTGTGTTGACGAGCATGTTTTTTGAGTGTTTTGTTCCTCAAAATACACTTCATTATCTTCATACTCTTCTGTTTGGTCAGCCCATATCTTATGTTTAGAGTTCATTAACTCTTAAAAGTCGATTAAATTGTCAGGTTCATAACTTAGCTCAACTTCTCCAATTAAGCCTTCATGTTCTTGTCCTGTGTAATCAGCCGCTTCCTTTTTTTGTTACTGAGGACATCATGGATACAGTTGGATTGTTGTTTGAAACTTGTACCATGTTGCCAGATCGATCAAATAAATCATTTGAAGGGATATCATATTGTGATGTATTCAAACCAACCCATGTCATGCCATTATTTCCTTCATTTTCCGATTTATTCAATGTCACCAATGGCTTGTTGATGCTTGGAGTTGACAAGATGTTTTGATCAAGTGCAGGATTAATCCCCATCGTTTGTTGAATCGCATCACTGTTCATTCCAGCTTTTTTATTCACATTGTCATTTGTTGCATCAGTCACATTATTGAAAAATTTCTCCTGGACATCACCTGCTGCTGATGCTGTTGCAATGGAATCCGCATGGACTGCATCTGCCACACGATCACTGGACAGTTTAGCATTATGTGTATTCACACGTTTATGTATTTTCAATATTGTAGCAACATGGACAGTAGCTGCACCATTTATTGCATCAGAAACAACATGTTTTTTCAACAGTGCAACATTCCTGAATTGATCTAAACTTTCAGCACCTTCAGGACGATTTGTAGTACCATTCAATGGAACAATATCTTTCAAATTTGACACCCCAGTAGTTGATAGTTTTCTAGATAAACCACAAGTTGGTTTCAAAGCATCAGTAGCCTCCAAGTTTGCATGTACTGCTGTTGGTGAAAATATATTCCCAACAGAAAGTCGATTTTCCTCCAGATTAAAGCCAACAGCGACCCTAACATTTGCAACTTTTCCAACCTGTGTACTCACAGTATGTCGATCAGCAGCAGTTTTAAATGATCCAGCCTTGATTTGAGTAGCCTCCCCATCGAGATCAGCTACATGTGTATCAATTTGAACCTCATCACCCTTTGAACCTTCAAGTGCATCATTATTAACTTCCACAAAGTCCTCATTTGTTGCATCGTGATTTATTTTTTTCAGCATTGCTGCTCAAAAGTCGCTGGAAACGTGACTGTATTTGCACTACAGCATCAACTTTTTGAGGTTCCTTTCCAGCTAATGTATGAGTGCTTTCCCTATTGATAGTGTAGACATGTGATTTTTGACCCTCCCCAAGATTTTTTATAATTTAGCATGTAAATATTTAATTTAGGTCTAATATAGCTATGTCAACTATTTTTGACATCTTTACTTTATTTTCGTCACAAAAATGAAAAATTACAAAAAAAAAAGGATATATAAATTTTAGCTTATGTATTTCTCATAAATTTAAAAATACAAAAAATAGTACTTTATTTTTTATCTTTATATAATTTCGAAAATACAAAAAAATAGTTTCGTTAATGTTTTATAGTTATAATATCTTATTAGGATGCTTATTTTTAGTACAATCTTTGAAAAATACAAAAAATATAATTGCTAATTTTATCCTCATTTTGGTACATAAGCTAAGATTAATTAGTAAGTTTATAGATTTTTACTTCTTAGAAAATAGGAAGAATGAAGCTTGGGCTTATGATTTGTCTCTTTTGAATTTAAGTACTCATCTAGCCCAATTTTAAGCCCAAAATTCGGATAACCCAAGCCCATACCCTAAAACCTAGACCTAGACCTAGACTCTATAAAAGAAAAACAACACACGAACCCTAGAGGGTGGCGACTACTTCATCTTCTTCTTCAAAAAAGACCACAAAAACCCTAGAGAGCTAAGCGAGGAAGCCAGCCACCACCAACCCACATCATCACACCACCAGCACCACCCTCGTCCTCCATCGCTGACCAGTCGAACCACCAACAGCCCTTCACCTCGCTGCCAAACGACCATCTCCAGCCCTTCACTCCCAAACGACCATCAGCCTTCGTCGACCATACTCAGCAAACCATCCAGTCCCTACCTGTCCGTCGACCATCCAGCCTTACAACGACCAAAGAACCCAGGGAAAACACCCTAAGCAGTGACGACCGACCCTAACGTCGCACTCCCACCCTTGGCCGCCTGAAACCAGTGAGAACTCCACCACCTGTTGCCGCAATCCCACCAGCTTGGACATATACATAACGCCTAAGACCCAAGAGAAGAGAGCTATTTTTCCTGGATCTGGAGAAAACAACAAACTAGCGAGCAACTTTTAGCACCCTTCAATGCCTTCTTCTTCACAAAACACACACACACACACACACATAGTCGAAAACGAAAAAATAGTTTCTGCCTTTTGATTTTCAATCATGGAGTTTGTTTGATCTCTGTTGTTGTATCGTGATTCAGCGGTGTTTGATCGAGGACGAGGTTCGTGGTTCCGAGGCCGATTTGCCGCGGATTCGAGGTTGCCGGGCTCGGCAAAGTTTGCGCCTGTAGATCATTTTGGGCTCGCAATATCGGAGCTCATTTTTATTGTATATGTTGGAAAGTTTCAGCAATAAAGATATTGGCTTCTTCATGGCTGGAACGAAAGACATAGATAATTAATGGTGATGTTGAAGTTAAGCAAGGTACTTGTTTAGACAAACGCATATATGATAATATGGTAGTATTGATTTAGGATCTTTTGAAGTCTAATTTTATTTCTTGTTTGTTTTTTTGTTTGGTTTTTCCCATTTATTTGATAGTTACTTGTTAATGGTGGAACAGGAAAGGACTAAATTAGATTCGTAGAAAAAAATAAATCGAGGTGTGCCATTAGTTGAATTTTCCACGTCCTCGCAAAGTAAAAATTTGTAGTTGCCTTAGGTTTGCCTGTTAAATAATAAAATAAGACGAGCCTCTCCAAATAAAATGTACAAATTGCGGGGCCCTCATAAAAATATATATTGAAAATACTTAGACTTCGGGATGAGCCGTTTAGCAAATTGCACGAACTTTCCCAAAATAATAACGTGTTAGACTCTTTAGGCGCGTATTTTAATAATTTTTACCTTCTTAAACTCGGGTGCACATTTATGTGACCCAAATCTAAATCTCAACGGAGTCGAAATATGTCAATAACCACGGGTACATTGATGTGACGTGGTTCGAGATGCGTTTTCACGACGTTGCAATTCTCATTAAAAATAATAATAATAAAAACGGTTCAAAGTTAAAATTTGCACATAGGTTTGAACATGTACTAAAATCAGATAATTAAGCTGAATATAATAGTTAAGAGACCGTGCTAGAACCACGAAAATCGGGAATGCGTAATACCTTCTCCCGGGTTAACAAAATTCCTTATCCGGATTTCTGATTCGTAGACTGCAATATGGAGTCAATTTTTTCCTCGATTCGAGATTCAAACCGGTGACTTGGGACACCATAAATCTCTCAAGTGACGACTCCAGCTCTTAAATAATAAATCCAGTTTCGATTATCCTTTAATTGGAAAAAATCCCTTTACTACACCCTTCGTGGGGTGCAGTAGCGGAAAAAGGAGGTGTGACAGCTCTAGCGACTCAGCTGGGGACAAGAACGCAGAACTTCGGTTCAGGGTTCGAGAATTCGAGCTTGGAATATTGTTGTATTTGGCTTTGTTTATTATCTGATTTGATTACATGTTTGGGACTATGTGCAAATGTTGCTTTTTACCGCTTTGATATTATTTTGATTCTATATACAAAACTGTTACGAAACCCCTCTCTTCTCACCTTTGGGGATGTGCTCGCTGGTCGAGACTCCCTATTCTGTTAGTGTCATACCTTAAAGTGAGAAAGAGGCCGGATAAGTTACTAAGACGGATGACCTTTTAGTTCCCGGTACGTAGCCCCCTCCTCGACTCAAGTTGTCCGTTTGGGTACACAGTCTATAACATATACCCAGGTTTTGAACCTAGAATAACTCAGCCTCATGTTGGATCCCTAGTAGGAGCGCTTGTCTGCATCATGTGCATTTTGACTTAGGGGACTCAACACAGGGGTTGGGTTCGTCTAGGACAAGTGTACCCAAAATAACATACCATCTTGATGCATCCTATGTGCTACAATGTTGCATTTATTCAAGGGGAAAAGGGTCATTTGGCAGACCAATGATAATGAGGGCAAATGAAAAAATGAAAAAGAAAAAAAAAGGAAAAAAAGAGGGTGAAGTGTGAAAATAAAGCAAGTGGGACCTAGTTATGGTTTGTTACATTTTATTAAGAAAAAGACCAAAAAAGAAAAAAACATGAAAAATTGGAAAGATTTTGCATTTTTATCATTTTACAAAAAATCAAAAATAAAAAAAAAAGAGGAAAAAGAAATTCCAAAAAAATAGTTTGCATGTTTCTATCGTTTGCAAGGGAAAGACAAAAAAAAATATGTTTTCTCTAAGTTAGTTGTTTTGTTTAATTTTTCAACCGTATCTAATCTGCTCGAACTACGCATACCTGATTCTCGTCTTTCGAGGCGTGACACGTAGGCCACCCACATAGGGTCCGGTATTCCTAGTAAATCTTAGGTTCTTGGCTTTACGGGGTCTTAACCAAATTTTGCACTTCTAGCCATCTTTTGGCTGAATAAGTCAATTTGCACAAATAGCCACAATCATGTCTTGCATGTGTCTGATAGGGAATGTTATTGTCTCACATAATGTTGGTTTAAGTTTTCTTATACAGGTCTGAATTTACTAGCCGGAGTTTGAGCAAGACAGATACCCCAGGACCGCTGCATTCAGGAGTTTCTTAAGGAGATTTATTTTTATTTTTATTTTAGATATTTTTGAGTATGTTTTTTTATGACGTCTTTTACTTTCTAAGTTTTGTACAGTGATGTCAAGTTTTGTTATTGTACTTTTTATTTGACAAGGTGTGGTGTAATTCAAAAATCCAAAAAAAAAAGGGGAGATATTGCATTTTATATTTCCGTTATAAGTTTTCTTTAGAATACTAATCGTAGAAATGAAAAAAAAAATTGAGGTGATTTTTCCTCCAGGCATCTAATATCTAGGACTTAAAATAAATTTTTTTTTTATATTTCCTTTAGTATATTAAGACTAAAAATTCAAAAAAAAAAAAGAGAATTTTCTTTTAGAACCTTGTTAAAAGTTTTCTTTGAGGTATTAATTTCAAATTTCAAAAAGATTTTCTTTCGAGGTGTTTCTTTGGGAAATTAGTGAAAAATAAAAAAAAAAGTTTTTTTATTATCATTAGAACTTTAGGATATTGTACATAGAAAATAAAAATACTTTATCTTTTGTTTATCATTAGAATTTCTTATTTAGGAAATCAAAAATCGAAATCCAAAAAAAAACATGTTATTTTATCTCTTTCATTGCTTGTTTCGAACTATTACGTCAGGATATCCAAATGAAAATTCAAAATATGTTCATGTGGTTTATTTTTTAGATTTCCTTATTAAAAAGAAACAAAAAGAAAACAAAGACATGCCCGTTAAGCTTGAGTTTAGAATAGGTCATAGAACATTAAGTCTAGAAAATTCAAAAAAAAAAGGATTTGCTTCTTTTATTTCTCTTTTCTCATCAAAGTAGTCATTAAAGAAAAAAAAAGAAAAATGTCTGTTTGTTCACTTTATTCCCAATTTTTCAGAACTACGCAAAGATCTGATTCATGCGGGATCATGATACGTACGGAACCTACATAGGGTTCGATCGAATCATTTTTTTTATTTTATTAAAAGAAAAAAGAAAATAAAAAATGGAAAAAAAGAAAGAAAAAGAAAAGGAAAAAAAAGAGGTAGAATTGTGGAATGTGAGAAACGAGAAGGAAGAAAAGAGCGATAAAAAAAGGGAAAAAAATGAGCGAGCCAAGAAATACTAGAAAAAGCAAAGGAAAGAGAGGATTGAAATGAACAAATTGGGATGATGTCATATGACCTTCATACCCTCGAAGTCATGTTAGAACCGATAACTGTGACTAGGTGCATTGCACGTAATGTGAGATTTTTGCTGTTAAATGCCCTAACGCTAACGTGATGGCTTCATTTTGTTATATTCATAGCAGAAAAGTGGTTGGTTTGTGGCTTTAAAGTGGTAATTTCTTTCTAAAAAACAAAGTCAAAAGGCAATGGCAGACAACAAGAAAATCGGGTTGGTTGATACCGGGACCCGAAAGCACCGCCTGCCCACAGGGTTCAAAGTGCCAAAATTTAACTTGTATGATGGGTGTGGAGATCCGATAGCCCACCTGAGGGTCTATTGCAGTAAAATGAAAATTGTTGGAGAGAAAGATGACTTCATGATGTCATATTTCAGTGAGAGCCTGACTGGGGTAGCTTTGGACTGGCATACTCATCAAGATGTTGGTAAGTAGCATACATTGGGCGACCTGGTCCAAGATTTTGTGCGGCGCTTTCAATACAAATTAGGCGTTACCCTAGACTCCTCCCTATCTAAAATGAAAAAAAAAGACGGAGGAAAGCTTTAGGGAGTTTGGGCTCAGATGGAGGGAGCAAGCTGCTCGAGTCAGTACCCCGATTGATGAAGAAGAAATAGTTGAACTTTTCCTATGGGCCCAGGGTCCCACCTACTTCAATCATCTGATCTCGGCTGTGGGTAGACCTTTCGATGAGGTGTTAAGAATGGGGGAGTTAGTAGAAGAGGGAATCGAGTTAGGTAAGATCATGAGTTGGTCGAAAGACATTCCAAATATCCCAGCAAGCTTGGGTGGGGGATGGGGAAGCAGAAAAGATGATCCGATGAATTTTCCTGATCAACACTCCCAGCCCCGACACCGACCCCGTGAACATCCCCAAACTCCACATTAGCCACCTCAGTATTATCCGTCGAACAACACCCGACCATCTGTCCAACCACCAGGTCACTCCTTAGATCAGGCACCAGCATCCCAAAATTTACACGTGCATTCACAGCATTTTCAAGCATCCAACAATCCTAGTGAACTGAGGCATAGAGGGAAATAAAGGCAGAGAGGTAGTTTCACGCCCATCGGAGAATCCGATACAATATTGTTTGAAAAGTTAAAGCATTTTGGCCTGATTGAGCCGCTCCTCGGCTATACGCCGGACCCATATGCAAAAGGATTTGATCCTACTGTGCGGTGCATGTACCACTCTAATGTCCAGGGGCATAGCATTGAAGATTGTCGCTCTTTGAAAAAGGAAATAGAGAGAATGATTCAATAAGGGGTAGTTGTGGTCAATGACAGTGACAGGTAGCATGCGAATCCTCTTGGGAACTCGTTGATTAAAGTTGATAATGGTCTTGGCAGTATTGATGCGAAACTCAGTGGCTAAGATGTCGTACTTGGTAATTGGGAAGATGCTCCATTTTCTGGTCAGCCGGGTTGGAGTTTGGTGGTTTATTTTGTTGTTATTTCTGTTGTCCAGGTTATTTTAGGGTTGTAATCCGGATATTGTCTTGTGATTCAAACCCTTCTATCTTTTTATTTTTCCTGGTTTGTTTAGTCGTAGTAGCTCGTTTAGTGATGTCTAAGCTTGTTCAAGGGTTGTAACCCTAGTTTAGTTTGCTTGTTTTGTTGTTTAAACCATTTCACCGTCAGCCTAATGCAATTCTCTGTTTTCTGCCATTTCTAGTCATTTTGTTTAGTTCTCTTCTCCTTTTACAGTTCTTTTCATGTTGGTTCTAATGACATGACATGCACGCATAATTCTCAGCCTGGTTTTTAAAAGTCGGTTTAGTAATGAAGCAATGAAACAATGTTGAAGATGATCGGGCACTTGAGGGAAATAAGAACAGATTTGGACATTGTGAGATCACTTCAAGCCCAAATTGTGTGAAGCTGGGGCAGATAGAACATAGAGAAACCCTATTGAAATGCATCATGTCGTATCAAGTTAAAGCTAAAGGCAAGTTTGCCCAAATTGCCAGGGTCCGTTCGTGGTAGGAGAGTGAGAGTGGTGTCCAATGGTGTTTTATATTCAACAGATGTAGAAGGTGATTGTGAGGATATGGTTATCGAGTCTAATGCAATCAAAAGATGATACGAATGTTTTCTGTGGTTTGTTTAACAGTGTTGTTTGTACTTGGCATGTTTTGAAGGTTGTAATGAAGAAGGTATTTTGTTCAGCTATCTAAACACTTTATCCTTTGTTATCCCTTTTGATCCTTATTTATTTTCTTTCATACCCCTCTTTCAGAATCAATAGCAAAGATTAGAAATAGAAACGTGAAAGAAAAAAAAAAGAAAAAAGAGAAAAGAAAAAGAATAAAAACAGAAAAAAGAAAAAAAAGAAAAGAAAAGAAGAAAAAAAAGAAAAAGAGAAAAAGAGAAAAAGAGAAAAGGAAGAAAGAAAAGAAGAGAACAAAGAGGAAGAAACAGAAAAGAGAAATCACAACAACAAAGTAATTTCTATGATCTGAACTACGTTTGACTTGATTCCGAAAGGATACATATGCAGCCTCTCTGTGAGGTTCAGTCACACCAAAATAATAATCCAAAAGTCCCCAAGAAAGAAACTGGGGTAGAAGTTGTGGTTGTTGTGAGAAATCTGATTCCGAAAGTTGTAATTTTGAACCCATGTCGAATTGTTTTGAGCCTTTGATACCCTTTGTTTCTAACCCTATCCAAAAGCCCGTATTACGGTCCAAAGAAAGACCTTATGATTAGTCTTCGAGAGATGCCAAGTCAAGCGAGTAGAGGTGAATCATATTGGGTGCAACACTCCTGTCCAAATGAGGGAAATGAAGAATGAGAGACTTTTGTTGATGAGAACCCTCACGGGCACTATAAGGCGATGAAAGCTGAGAGAAATAAAAAAAATGAGAGAGTCTTATTGGTGAAAACCTTCACGGGCACCATAAGGCGAAGGTGAGATGAGAGAAAGACCAAAATGAGAGAGTCTTATTGGTGAAAATCTTCACGGGCACCATAAGGCGATGGTGAGATGAGATAAAGACCAAAATGAGAGAGGCTTGATGGTGAAAACCCTTCGGGTACTACAAGTCGGATAAGGATTGTGAATAAGATTGGATAAGCGAAGCATTGAAGCCCAGTTTCACAATTTGGGGGTATAACTGGAGTTGAACATCAGATTTGCATGACAGAATATCTACAAGTGCATGTCATGGTCATTAGAGTTGGTATCCATATCCGATAGGTTTCTACTTTGTAGTTTTCTTGTTAGGAATCATCTCTTCCATTGCCCTTCTACTATGTTCCTTTTGTCTTGTTTACTTCATCCTCCTGAGTCTGTTTGGTCATAACAAGTGAGAAATGACTTCAAAATCTTCCACCAAGCTTTCCAATTAAACAAAACGGGATCAGGTGAACACATCAAAGCGTCAAGTCAGGAAAGAACAGCAGGCACACTGAGTTGGCAACAATCAACATATCTTGGGATCCTTGTGAAATACAAAGGCTTGGGATATGTCAATTCATGAACGATGCAACAAACGAAGGGTTAGGGCAAACATATCAAAGGTATTTCCAGTGATAAGACTGATAAAAGGGTGTTAAACCAGTGACGAGCAAGACCTTCCAAGCAAAAATCAAAGTTACCATGGCAAATGGGGGAGCTGTAGACCTCAAGGACCGGACCAGGGGTTTAAGTCAAGAAAGAACAACATACATCTTGAGTGGGTGGCAATTGATGTGCTTTGGGATTCGTGTGAAATACAAGGGTTTGGTACGTATCAATTTAGGAACAATGCAACAAATGGAGGGTGTTAGGTGAACGTATCAAAGGTATTTTCGGTGAAAACACGAAATGTTTGGTACATAACAATTCACGAATAATGAAACAAGATGGAGGGTGTTTGGTGAACGGATCAGAGATATTCTCTGTGTCAAGGGTAACAAAGAAAGTGGATAGTCAATAAACAAGCAAGGCCTTAGAGTAGGAATCATTTATCATGGCAAGTGAAGGAACAATAGATCTCGAGGCCAAGGCCAGTGATTTAAATCAGGAAAGAACAACATGTGCGCTAAGTTGGTAACAATCAATATGCTTGGGGGTCCATGTGAAACACAAAGGTTTGGTAAATGTCGGTATGAGCGGTACAATAGATAGAGGGTATTGGGTCTGAACAAGAAGAAGTAGTTTCTAGGAAATGTTTAGTCCAGGAATAAGCAGGGTCTTCGAATGGAAATCAGTTATCATGACAAGTGAAGGAGCAATAGACCTCAAGGTCAAGGCCAGTAGTTTAAGTCAAAAAGAGCAACATACACACAGAGTGGGGGCAATGGACGTGCTTTGGGATTCATGCGAGACACAAAGGTTGGATAGATGTCAGTTCATGAGCAATGCAACAAATAGAGGATATTAGGTCTGAACGGAGAAAAGGTATTTTCAGTGATACGGATGACAAAGAAAGTGGGTAGTCAATAAACATGCAAGGTCTTCAATTGGAAATCAGTTATCGTGGGAAATGAAGGAGCAATCTCCCTCAAGATTCAAGGCTACAAACCAACCACCACATTTTAAACTAACAAGATTTTTCTTTGATTGAAACAACGGCAGAAGTTTCGTTTGTTTCGGAGAAACCCTCCGCAAGGAAAGGCAGCACCCAAACAGGTATAACTAGAAACTCTCAGGACCCTCCTGGAAAATGGGACTTAATTTAAATTTCAAAACAATCATGAGTACCATAATTTAGCATAAATACCCCAAAAGTAATATAAGTTGGTTTCAAAGTTTATATGTTTAAGATAGGATTCGATTAGGAGTTTTCAGGACCCTCCTGGATAATGGGACATAGTTTCAAGGTCATCTTAGATAACAAGATATAGTGGAAGTCGTACCTTCAATAGATATACCTTAGGTTAAAACTGTTTTTAATTAGAAGTTGTTAGGACCCTCCTGGATAATGGGGAGTAGTTAAGACCTCTTAGATAACAAATGTAGTGGGAGCAATACCTTTAGAAGATATAACTTAGGTTCGTAATTGATAGGAGTTATCAGGACCCTCGTGGATAATGGGATTTAGCTTTCAAATTATTCGTGATATCTGGTAACACGATTCAATTAACACTAACAGATGCGCCCAGCACCAAACTGGGGCAGGAAAATTTCTTTTGTTTTGTTTGTTTTGGTGTAATCAGGTTCAAAGGCAGCAGTTTCAGAGGCATATATTTAAAGTTTTAGCAATCAGGCGCCCACCTGGATAACAAGGGAATACATTTCAAATTTTGGTAATTAGGCGCCCACCTGGATAACAAGGGAATACAATTCAAGTTCTTGACAATCAGGCACCAACCTAGATAACAAGGGAATGCATTCAAGTTTTTGGCAATCAGGCGTCCACCTGGATAACAAGGGAATATAATTCAAGTTTTTGGCAATCAGGCGCCCACCTGGATAACAAGGGAATACATTCAACTTTTGGCAATCAGGGGCCCACCTGAAGAACAAGGGAATACATTTCAAATTTTGGCAATCAGGCGCCCACCTGAAGAACAAGGGAATACATTTCAAATTTTGGCAATCAGGCGCCCACCTGAAGAACAAGGGAATACATTTCAAATTTTGGCAATCAGGCGCCCACCTGAAGAACAAGGGAATACATTTCAAATTTTGGCAATCAGGCGCCCACCTGAAGAACAAGGGAATACATTTCAAATTTTGGTAATCAGGCGCCCACCTGGATAATAAGGGAATACAATTCAAGTTCTTGACAATCAGGCGCACACCTAGATAACAAGGAAATACATTTCAAGCGACAGCAATCAGGCGCCCACCTGGAGAACAAGGGAATACATTTCAAGCGACAGCAATCAGGCGCCCACCTGGAGAACAAGGGAAGTACAATTCAAATTTTAGCTTTCAAATTTTTAATATTTGGTAACATGATGCGCCCAGCCACCAAACTGGGGCAAGAAGTCTTTTTTGTTTGTTATTTTGTTGAAGTCAGGCGCCCACCTGGAGAACAAGGGAATACATTTCAAGTTCACCAGTCAGGCGCTCACCTGGAGAACAGAGGCATTTATTTCAAGTTTTATCAATTAGGAGCCCGCCTAGAGAACATAAGCATTTATTTCAAGTTTTAGCAATCAGGAGCCTGCCTGGAAAACAAGGGCGTATGTTTCAAGTCTTAGCATTCAAGCATCACTCAGAGAAAGGGCAAAACACTTTAGAATGCAATTCAAGTCAGCAACAAAAGAGGCTTGCGAAAAGAACGCGAGTCAATAGTCCGAGATGACTAGCGGAAGGTTGTCACAATCCAAAATAATAAAGAAAAAAGGAGAAGGGCAAGAATTTAAATGCAGAAGTAGAGAAAGATGTGAATTGTTTAAGACATGATTGGAGTCACAAGCGTGGGGTGCTGTCCGGGTTTGGTCCGAGAAGCTAAGGAAGAATGAATTAGCACATGCAACTAGCAAACATCAAGGTACAGATCCAAAGTCTGCATGAAGAACCATTCAAGACTCAAGATCAAGCTTCAGAAGACTTATAGATAGGAATCTTGTAACTCGTAGTTGACAGGCTTAGCTAGTCTTTTTCATTTATTTTAATTTTGATGTAATAACAGGACCGCGGACCGGAACCTCGACGAAACGGCACCTCGGTTGGCTCTCCACCTCGGTATACTCCGTCACCTCACTCACATCTGAACTACACGTGGCCTGATTCCTTTATAGCCAAGGATATGTAGGCAGCTTAGATACCAGGGCTCGGTCACATTCTCCGTTTCTTTTAGTTTTGGTCCCTCCGAATAAGGGTCGGGTCAAAATACATCTAGTTGTTCTTTGTCTGAAAACTCTTTGTGTTCCCAGTCAAAGAGGGGCAGTTATAGACATGTGATTTTTGACCCTCCCCAAGATTTTTCATATTTTAGCATGTAAATATTTAATTTAGGTCTAATATAGCTATGTCAACTATTTTTGAATTCTTTACTTTATTTTCGTCAAAAAAATGAAAAATTACAACAACAAAAAAGGATATATAAATTTTAGCTTATGTATTTCTCATAAATTAAAATACAAAAAATAGTACCTTATTTTTTATCTTTATATAATTTCGAAAATACAAAAAAAATAGTTTCTTTAATGTTTTATAATCACAATATCTTATTAGCATGCTTATTTTTAGTACAATCTTTGAAAAATACAAAAAATATAATTGCTAATTTTATCCTCATTTTGGTACATAAGCTAAGATTAATTAGTGAGTTTATAGATTTTTACTTCTTAGAAAATAGGAAGAATGAAGCTTGGGCTTATGATTTGTCTCTTTTGAATTTAAGTACTCATCTAGCCCAATTTTGAGCCCAAAATTTGGATAACCCAAGAGCAATACCCTAAAACCTAGACCTAGACTCTATAAAAGAAAAACAACACACGAACCCTAGAGGGTGGCGACTACTTCATCTTCTTCTTCAAAAAAGACCACAAAAGCCCTAGAGAGCTAAGCGAGGAAGCCAGCCACCACCAACCCACATCGTCACACCACCAGCACCACCCCCGTCCTCCATCGCTAACCAGTCGAACCACCAACAGCCTTTCACTACGCTGCCAAACGACCATCTCCAGCCCTTCGCTCCCAAACGACCACTAACCTTCATCGACCACACTCAGCAAACCATCCAGCCCTCACCTGTCCGTTGACCATCCAGTCTTACAATGACCAAGGAACCCAGAGAAAACACCCTAAGCAGCGACGACCGACCCTAACGTCGCACTCCCATCCTTGGTCGCCTGAAACCAGTGACAACTCCACCACCCGTTGCCGCAATCCCACCAGCTTGGACATATGCATAATGCCTAAGACCGAAGAGAAGAGAGCCATTTTTCCTGGATCTGGAGAAAACAACAAACTAGCAAGCAACTTTCAGCACCCTTCAATGCCTTCTTCTTCACAAAACACACACACACACACAGAGTCGAAAACGAAAAAATAGTTTCTGCCTTTCGATTGTCAATCATGGAGTTTGTTTGAGCTCTGTTGTTGTATCGTGCTTCAATGGTGTTTGTTCGAGGACGAGGTTCGTGGTTCCGAGGCCGATTTGCCGCGGATTCGAGGTTGCCGGGCTCGGCAAAGTTCGCGCCTGTAGATCGTTTTGGGCTTGCAATATCGGAGCTCATTTTCATTGTATATGTTGGAAAGTTTCAGCAAAGATATTGGCTTCTTCATGGCTGGAACGAAAGACATAGCTAATTAATGGTGATGTTGAAGTTAAGCAAGGTACTTGTTTAGACAAACGCATATATGATAATATGGTAGTATTGATTTAGGATCTTTTGAAGTCTAATTTTTATTTCTTGTTTGCGTTTCTGTTTGGTTTTTCCCATTTATTTGATAGTTCCTTTTTTAATGGTGGAACAGGAAAGGACTAAATTAGATTCGTAGAAAAAAATGAATCGAGGTGTGCCATTAGTTTAATTTTCCACGTCCTCGCAAAGTAGAAAATTGTAGTTGCCTTAGGTTTGCCTGTTAAATAATAAAATGAGATGAGCCTCTCCAAATAAAATGCACAAATTGCGGGGCCCTCATAGAAGTATATATAAAAAATACTTAGACTTCGGGATGAGCTGTTTAGCGAATTGCACGGCCTTCCCCAAAATAATAACGCGTTAGACTCTTTAGGCGCGTGTTTTAATAATTTTAACCTTCTTAAACTCGGGTCCACATTTATGTGACCCAAATTTAAATCTCAACGGAGTCGAAATGTGTCTATAACCATGGGTACATTGATGTGACGTGGTTCAAGATGCGTTTTCATGACGTTGCAATTCTCATTAAAAATAATAATAATAAAAGCGGTTCAAAGTTAAAATTTGCACATAGGTTTGAACATGTACTAAAATCAGATAATTAAGCCAAATATAACAGTTAAGCGACCATGCTAGAACCACGGAACTCGGGAATGCCTAACACCTTCTCCCGGGTTAACAGAATTCCTTATCCGGATTTCTGATTCGTAGACTGCAATATGGAGTCAATTTTTTCCTCGATTCGGGATTCAAATCGGTGACTTGGGACACCATAAATATCTCAAGTGGCGACTCCAGCTCTTAATAATAAATCCCATTTCGATTGTCCTTTAATTGGAAAAACTCCCTTTACTACACCCTTCGCGGGGTGCAGTAGCGGAAAAAGGAGGTGTGACAGCTCTGGCGACTCTGCTGGGGACAAAAACCCAGAACTTCGGTTCAGGGTTCGAGAATTCGAGCTTGGAATAATTGTTGTATTTGGCTTTGTTTATTATCTGATTTGATTACATGTTTGGGACTATGTGCAAATGTTGCTTTTTACCGCTTTGATATTATTTTGATTCTATATACAAAACTGTTCCGAAACTCCTCTCTTCTCACCTTTGGGGATGTGCTCGCTGGTCGAGACTTCCTATTCTGTTAGTGTCATTTCCTTGATGCTTACAGTGGTAGAAATACAATTGTAGATTGTCATAAACAAATTCCTGACAAAATTCATTGATCTTGCTCGTCTGTTTGTCGACAAACTATAGAACTACCTTGTCATGCAACTTATCCATTAAATCGAGGATCACCTTGACCCTTGCTACACTAGGATGAGATTTAACCTGAGTCACTTTATCAATTGATATGGGCATACCAACAGCTAAAGCTATTGATAGTAATGTTTTTTTGGCAAATAACTCCGGCGTTAAGTTTGGCATCGATATCCATACAACAGCCTTTGTCGTCTCCTCCATTACACTAAAATCAATAGCCATGGAAATACTCTAATTTGATGCTCCCTTCCATTATGATTAAAGTACAGAACTGACCTCGCAAGTGATGTAACATAATCGTCAAATTGATCAAGCCTAATAAGTATTTGTCTTGGTGCAAGTTTCCCGATCAAAGGTTGTCCTTTAATATCAAAGATTTTTGGCACTAAGTTCCTCAAAGTTGATAATTCCAGCATGTTTGAAGATAGTTTCACCACAATAGCTTGATGTAGTCCCTCATCCTTTGAAAATTCCAGTCGTTCTCCCTTTGTAAATTGAACAGTTGGTACTCCATGTATAACTTCAACTTGTTTTAGGTTTGTTTTGTTCAAATTCACGGATGCTTTGGTTTGAGCTAATCTTACAGCATATGTAAGTTGATTGTTATGGTCTATGGTGCTTTCTTTTTGGTTTGGAATTGTTGTAGTATTGTTTTATATTAACTCTCCCACAGCCAAAGGCTGGGGGGAGCTTTCAGCATCCATGGCTGCCAAGCTCAAAGAAATCTCAGTTCTAGAGAGAGAAAAAAGAGAGAAGGGAGAGCGTTTGGCCCAATTGAATTTAAATAACCAACCTTTTTTCCAATTTCCTTTTCTTTTGTTGTTCTTTTTTTTCTTTAATTTATTTGAAACCTAATTACATTCCTAAATTAATTCAAATTGTAAAATTAAGCTAATTATCTAACCATAATATTTGTAAAAATTAGTTGGTCCTAAATTTAAAGAGAAAACTTAATAATCCAAAATTAAAAGCTAGGAATGTAAAAATGAGCCATTTTTGTAATTTTTTATTTTTAATAAAGCAATTAATTAATTATCTAATCATAAAATGTGAACACAGACTCTAAATGCAATGCATGGTATTTTTTGTATTTTTATTTTATTTTCATTGGAAATTAAATATGCACAAAAGTGCAAATAACTAACAAAAATCCTTCGAAAATTCCTGTAAAATTACAAAAATTGGGAAAAATTATTTTCTAACATTTTATGGGAGTGATTCATATAGGGCAAAAATCACGTGCTCACAGCTGCCCCTCTTTGCTCGGAAATACGAAGAGTTTTTGTGCAAAGATAAAGGGAGCGGATACGAGTGATTTTTGTCCGTTTGAATACTCTGTGGGAAGCATTTTTGAAAGATTTGACCGAATCTTGCTTCCGAGGTTGCCTACATATCCTTGGCTATAAGGGAATCGGGTCAGTGTAGTTCAGAAGCGAGCGAGATGATGGAGTATGCCAAGGTGAAGAGCCGGTCGAGGTGCCGTTCCACCGAGGTTCCAGTCCGCGGTCCTGTTATTACATCAAAATAAAAAGAAATGAAAAAGACTAGCTAAGCCTGTTAACTACGAGTTACAAGATTACTATCTATAAGTCTTCTGAACCTTGATATTGAGTCTTGAGTGGTTCTTCATGCAGACTTTAGATTTGAACTTTGACGTTTGCTAGTTGCAGGTGCTAGTTCATCCTTCTTTCATCTTTCCAGATCAAGACCAGGCATGTAGTGCTTGTGACCTCGGCCATGTCTTGAACATCCCACATCTTTCATCAACTTCTACATTTGGATTAACTTCTTGCCTTTCTTTTTTTTTTCTTTACTATGACTAACTTCTGTTGATCATCTCGGACTGTTGACTTGCATTCTTGCCGCGAGCTTCTTTTGTTGCTGACTTGTATTGCATTCTAAAGTGAATTCCCTTATCTCTAGGTAGGCACCTGATTGCCAATATTCGAACTGTCTTTCTTTGAACCTTGCTGCTTTCCCTTGAAATTTGTGTTGTCTTCTTTTGAAACTTGAATTGCTTTCCTTTTGTTCTCCAGGTGGGCGCCTGATTGCTGAACTTGAACCGTCTTCCTTTGAACATTGCTTCTTTACCTTGAAACTTGAACTGTCTTCCCTTGTTCTCCAGGTGGGTGCCTGATTGCTGAAACATTCTGTGGTCCCTTACTTTCCACGTGGGTACCTGCAATCAAAACAAACAAAATTTTCTGCCCCAGTTTGCACTAGGAAGATTTTTGAGTTGTTAGCATAATTGTAAACCACTTATACTATTGATTCAATGTTGAGAGTAAACAAATACTAGACTAGGATATGCGTTTCCTACGAGTAAAACCAAGAAACTTTGACTAGAAAATGTGTCTGCTAAAATAAAACCTAAATGAACCAAACTAGGAAGTGTGTCTCCTAGGGGTGAATTTAATGACCAAGACTAGGAAGTGCGTCTCCTAGGGGTGAATTTAAATGACCAAGACTAGGAAGTGTGTCTCCTAGGGGTGAAATCTTAATTTAGGAAGTGCGTCTCCTACAGGTGTATTGTGGAAGACCCAGACTAATAAGTGCGTCTCCTAGGGGTGAAACTTTAATGACTTAAACTAGGAAGTGCGTCTCCTACGAACTCTCAATTTAGGAAGTTCATCTCCTAAAAGAATAACTTGAAAGACCTTGATTAGGAAGTGCGTCTCGTACAGGTAAAACTTCAATGAACTAGACTAGGAAGTGTGTCTCCTAGGGCCGAACTTAAATGACTCAAACTAGGAAGTGTGTCTCCTAGGGCCGAACTTAAATGACTCAAACTAGGAAGTGCGTCTCCTAGGGGTGAAACCTCAATTTAGGAAGTGCGTCTCCTATGGGTGAAATTTCAATAACTCAAACTAAGAAGTGCGTCTCCTATAAATGAACTATCAATTTAGGAAGTGTGTCTCCTATGGGTGAAACTTCAATGACTCAAACTGTGACGACCCAAAGGGTCATCACCGGTTTTCTCTTTCATTCCGCACTTTCGAGGCCTTTAAAACCTCACTTTTAGTTGCCTCAATTTGCGTGCGCAGTCCGGGTGCATAGCAGGAAAGCTTTTATATGAGTTCTGTGTGAAAAATGCTGAATTTTGATACTAATATACATATAATTGACTTCGGTCAATATTTTGGTTAAACAGACCCGGACCCGTAATTTGACGGTCCCGAAGGGTCCATAGAAAAATATGGGACTTAGGCGTATGCCCGGAATCCAATTCTGAGGTCCCAGGCCCAAGGAATTAATTTTTCTATGAAGTTATTTTCTGAAAATGTTTAAGGAAAATAAAAATGAAATTTGATCAAAAAGTGATGGTATCGGGCTCGTATTTTTGTTCTGATGCCCGGTACTGGTTGTATATGTTGTTTAACCGCTATCTGTAAAGTTTGGTTGAAAACGAACGTCATTTGACGTGATTCGGACTTAAAATGAGAAATTTGAGTCTTATGAAAGTTGAAAGAAAATCATGTGTTTTGAGGTTTGATTCTATGTAAACGATCTTATTTTGGCGACTTGATCGCATGAGTAAGTCCGTAGGATGTTTTTGAGGTTGTGTACATGTTTGGTTTGGAGCCCCGAGGGCTCGGGTGAGTTTTGGATAGGCATCGGATTGCATTTTCTCATTTTTAAAAATCTGGTGTTCTCCAATTCTACAGGCTTCGCAATTGCGAAGCCAGCACTCGCAAATGCGAGCTCAAAATTGCGAGCATTTTATAGCAAATGCAAGACTTTCCCTGGGCAGCAATCTTCGCAAATGCGAAGTAATTCATCGCAGATGCGATGCCTGCCCATGAGCCCAGCCTTCGCAATTGCGACTGTTTTTCTCGCAAATGCGAACCTTCCACTTTTCTTCAGAGTTCGCAAATGTGAACTAGTCCTCGCATTTCCCAGATTTGCATGGTTCGCAATTGCGAACCCAAGTTCGCAATTCCCACTTCTGAGGCCTGCATTTTTCATACTTAGAGGAATTTTCACCTCATTTCTTCATTCTTTCAAAACACAAACTCCATAGACGATTTTTCAAGTACAAACCTTCTTCCAAATCATTTGTAAGTCAACTTTTACTTAATTTCTTCAATCTCTAACATTATTAAACTTGTTTTTATCTTAAAATCAAGGATTTCCATGGGTGAAAATGGGGATTTTGGGTAGAACCTAGGTTTTCTTAAAATTGGGGATTTGGACCTCAATTTGAGGTCCGATTTCAAAACAAATCATAGATATGAACTCGTGAGGGAATGGGTAACCAGGTTTTGGTTAGAACCTCGGATTTTGACCACGTGGGCCCGGGGTTGTTTTGGGAATTTTTGAGTAAAACTTTGGAAAATTCATTTTCATGCATTCAAGTTGATTCAATTAGCATTTGTTGATATATTCAAGTAATTTGTGACTAGATTCGAGCGGTTTT
>MU730280.1:4776-20337 GCA_026770625.1 Nicotiana glauca
CCTTTCAGAATTGAACTGTAACTCATCTAGCCAAGACCTTCCGTCAAACCTATCTAGAAGAGGAATCATTACGTATTTCATGCTTCACTTACCCATAGAAAATATATTCATCTCCGAACCACGGTAAAACCCAACAAGAACTCTCTCTCAATTCCATCTTCACGAGCTAAACTGTCAAGACTGAATCCTTCTATACTAACCGAGCTAAGCAAGCTGTCAGGACTCAAAAGTTTTGTTGCACAATACCTGTAAAAGCTCATTGCCTTGAACACATACAAAGAATTAATCATACCCTCACCATGCCGATTCGGTCTATTATCAAGCTATTCCGTCTATCAAATTCTCTTCTGATTCATCATCAACTTGATATTCTTCCTTGTTGTAGCATCACAATGCCTTAATCCAGGCCTACCACACGACACTCGAACATAATACCACACTGTTTCAAACCCATGAGCCACTGAATACTCTCTCAACCGTTCCCAGATATACCACATTCCAGAGTACTTTACCCCGAAGAACTTCCTGCGAATCTGAAATTCGTTACCATTACTTTCCAGATACTGATACATAGAATCCCATAATTAAGATAAAATACCACAAGTCTTGATCTTTTCTAATGAAAACACAGTCCCTAGCCACATACACAACCTTAAGACTCATGATTATTACATGCCAAATCTTGAACACATTAGAATCATTCTCGAAAGTCATTCACTCTTATTCAAACTACAAATTACCCGACTCAACGAACAGAACCACTCATGCCTTATTAGCACTCTGACACCGCAGGATATGATGTCATTCCAATACAAATAAACATCTTCATTCTCTATACACCGAGCATTCTTTATCATCAACAGCTCAAGACATCCTATATTTCCATACATCTATGAAGCACCCTATAACCTTTGTCAAAAAAATATTTTCTTCACTTGTGCCATCCTCGGCTCAATTTCTGCAACCAGACTGATCCGCCAGCATATCTCGAAACGGAACCAACATAATACATGATCGTGAGATCAGCTAATGAACAGCAACCTCCCCAACTTGGCTCGAAGCCATATATCAGGACACACTCAATAACCCATAATACTTTTACTCTAATGATGCCATAATATCATAGTGAGATTAAACTCAAATCATCTACTAGTTTGTGAAAACACAGATCATCTAGTACTAAAATCCTCGGCAAACCTCGCATTCATCCCCACATCAGTTGATCCACCCTCTAGAGCGACCCAAATTTTCAAATTTCAACACGTACCCTTAAATTACACATGAGATCTTCTAACATACATATAAAGATCATACCACTTAAGAATACTCCGCAGGAGATAACCCACCTACTTCGCCTCAATTTAGTACTTCAGCATACCTTCCACTATCGTATCTATTACACAGTCAATTTAGTATTCCTGAGTCTGAACTCATACTGTCGCATGCAATGCACCTCACTTCCCAACTAGGAGACACGAAAATATCCTTCACGTGCCCATAACTCGGGGCTACACAACAGATCACAATAGGAAACGAATCACTTACCAGTTCATCTATTATCCAGCAGACATCTTCGTTACTACCAAGTCATATAAATACACCTCGCAGCACTAACATACTCATCACATGGATATCCAACCGCCATTTCGGCTAATAAGGGTTATACCGAACATATAGGTTCAAAACACTTGCTCACGCGATCAGCACCTCAGTGCTCAAGCCATAGGCAAGATCCGGCCTCAAGTCCTCCAGACTGGCCCAACATCAAACTCACGGAGATCACATCTCGCCCGTTGATCGGGGAATCACAAACCATCAAGGCACATACAATACTGAGCGCTCATGTGCGTATACAGACGTGAGGAAGAAATTTCAAGAGTTATATTCCAAGCTGAATCAAGTACGCACGATAAGAATTCCAAGAATGGGAAGTTTTCCTAAAGGTTCTGCAGCCTCTCGCGGATAAATACAGACATCTCCGTACCGATCCGCGAGACTCTACTAAACCTGCTCATGACTCGCGAGACCTAGTAACCTAGGCTCTGACACCAACTTGTCATGACCCAATTTCCAAACCCGGTCATGATGGCGCCTCTCATGAAGACTAGGCCAGCCAACTAACCCAAATCGTCTCTTTAATAATTTTTAAACATAATGAATAGAAAATACAACTTAATGGCATTAAAACCGGTATTTACAACCCCACACAACCCCACCGGGGTGTCACAAGTACTGGGCCAATAACAATATACATAAAAAAATCTGGAATCAAAAGATGAAGTCTGGTGCCGCGAACGCTAGCGGTCACCTTGCCCACTACAGTAGTAATACCTTCAATCAGCTATTAACCCGCTTCCGGGTGAACGATACCTGCAACTGCACGCGAGGTGCAGGGAGTAAAGTGAGTACTCCAATTCAGTGAGTAATAAGAGTAAATAATAACTGAGCGGTAAGAAAACACGTAAAGCACTCCATCATGCTATATAAGGCAGTGCAACCCCTTTGAGAAAACAGTAAAACCGTGAAAATAATCCTTCAGAAATATTTGGTTCAGTTAAAAACCTCTTTTAAAAATATCCTCTTCCGATAATTAAGCAAATAAATGCATAACATATAGTGCAAGTCAGCACACAAGTCAGCCCTTCAGGCATAGCACTCCACCAACAAATAATACCAGAGTATCTGGTCAATAGTGCAAGAAGGAGCATGGATGCCAATGAAATGGAGTGCTGAATGTCATGACACATAATACAAACAGGAACCAATGCAATGCATATGACCGCTGCGGTGCACAGCCCGATCCGTTTGGGTACCCGCGCTCACTGTGGGGGTCAGACTCCGGAGAGGCTCCTACAGCCCAAGCGCAATATCAATGTAACACCACTACGGCGTGCATCCTGATCCATGCTCAGTCCAAAAATGCACATAAGCCCCTTGGGCAATAATAAAATAGCAGTTCTCAGCTCAAAACGTTAGTAAAATATCATTTAAGTTTTCAAATCATGAAAAATGGCTGAATTTGCAAAACGGTATTAAAACCCTGGACCGAGATCAAATAACATGCAAAGTAATGCAAAAATAGTGATATAAATCCCTGAAGGATTCAAATAATCGGCACGAAGCCCAAAATATGGCAATCAGCCCAAATCATGATGATAACAAGTAGTTCCAGTCAAATACGTAGTAATTTCATCAATCGGGACGGACCAAGTCACAATCCCCAACGGTGCTCTATCCCACGCTCGCTATCCGGCGGTGCAAGTCACCTCAATACAGCACTATGATGTGCGAATTCGGGGTTTCAACCCTCAGGATATCATTTACAAGTTTACTCACCTCGAACCGGCGAAATCTCTAGCCCGCGATGCCGTTGCCCCTCAAACCGGCCTCCAATCTAACCAAAATCATAGCGAATACATTACAATATGCCAAGGGAACAATACTCAATCGAAAACAACCGAGAAATAGCAGAAATCTCGAAACTAGCAAAACCCGAGCCCCGAGCCCGCTTCTCAAAAATTACAAAACTCACATTACCGGATTCCTCATCTTGCCACGAGTCCATAAATACCAAGAACTCCCAAATCCGAGCTCAAATGACCTATCAAATCTCAATTTGAAATATCAAAAACTCAAGCCCTAGCTTTACCCCTTTTAATGAATTTCAACCAATTTCCATGTTAAATCTATCATAATCTCGTGTATTTAAGTCAAGGAACTTACCTCTAATCATTCCTCCTTGAATCCCTCTTCAAAATCGCCTCAAAGCTCTCAAAACTCGCTCAAAAATGGTGGAAAAATACATAACCCTCGCAGATGAAATATAATATAAAACCCTTCTGCCAACAGCGACTTTCGCTTCTGCAGTCCCGCTTCCGCTTATGCGGGACCGCTTCTGCGGCCAAATTCCCGCTTATGCGGATTTTTATTTAAAATCTAACTTCCGCTTTTGCGGCTCCACATCCGCTTCTGCGGATCAACCAAAGCCGCTTCTGCGAAAAAATGTCTGCTCCTGCGGACCCGCCTTAGCGAACCATGTTTCGCTTCGGTGAAACCACTCCACCAGGCCAAGAACCACTTTTGCGATCCCCCACCTACTTCTGTGGAACCGCTTCTGCGGTCCATTTCCGCAGAAGCGTAATTACCAGAAGACAGAAAATCTGAACCTGCAACACACTTCAAATATCTCGTTTAACCACTCAAATTCACCCCGAGACCCCGGGACCTCAACCAAAAACACCAATATATCCCATAACATCATTCAAACGTGTTCCAATCATCAAAAACATCAAACAATGCTAAAACCGTCAAATCACATCGGATTCAGGCCTAAGTTCTTCAAAAACTTCCGAAACACGCATTCGATCAAAAACCCGACCAAACAATGTCCGACCTGAAAATTTGCACACATATCCAAAATCACCCAACGAAACTACAGCAACTCTCGAAATTCCATTCCGACCCGCGGATCAAAATCTCACCCATCAACCGGAATTCGCCAAAATACTAACTTCGCCAATTCAAGCCTAATTCTACACCTGACCTCCAAAATCTCTTCCGGCCACACTCCTAAGTCACAAATCATGGCCCGAAGCTAACCGAATAACCGAAAATCACATATGAGCCCTATAACTTATAAGTCAATGCCCGGTTGACTTTTCCAACTTAAGCCTTCCTTAAAGAGATTAAGTGTCTCATTTCTTATCAAAACCAGTCCAAATTAATTATAACACACCACCTACTGATAACGAAACATGAAGAAGCATGAAATGGGGGAAACGGAGCAATAACACATGAGACGACGGGCCGGGTCATCACAATATCCCTCTCATATTCCACCTCTGCCACATGAGCCTTGTGCCTAGCTATCTCAGCATTCTTGGCTTCACATTCCTGAACGAGAGCCCTGACTTTACTGTTGATAGGAGTCTTCTTGGATGAACCAGGTTCATTAGGGATGGTATTGACTAAATAGTCACAAGCAACCAGAGTATTAATGCCAAAGTGATCCTTGCTTAAGGCCATTTCCCATTTCTTCAAAGGCACATTGCACCTATCCAGAACCGTATTCAGAATAAAGCCATAGGGGGTTGCATGAGCCTTGGAGCCATTGATGACCCTATCTAGTAGCTTGGTGACGAGTGCATGTCAATTAATTTGCATTCCTCTTTCCAGGATCTCCATCAGCACTAAGTCCATATAATTTGCAATATGCCTTCTCTCCTACCTGGGCAGTATGCACTTGCTGACAAACTCAAAAATGACTTTGTGGTGTGGCCTCATTTCACTCTTCTGAATAGCCCTAGCCTCATTAACATATTCAACATCATAGAACCTCCTGTTAATTTCAAGGGCAGTAGGAAGAGAGTCCAAACAAGGCCACCTTTGCCATGTATAGTCATCAAACCCTTCAGAGTGTATGTCAAGGATTTCTTCTAGTTTTTTTGCATCAAAGGTAACTTGAACTCCTTTCACCAGGCTGGTAACCTTGCAATCCTTGACCTCTGCATTTTCCATGAACTCAAAGATCTCATTCCTGGCTAGCCTTCAATCCATTTGAAGGACCATGTCCTTCCACCCCTGAGCAACTAAGTCATCCACCAGTCTCATTATTCCTGATTCCACCAGGTCTTTCAGCAATCTACCCTTCAAAAATTTTCTTTTGTCAAACATGGCAAACTTGTCTTGTTCACCACCAGACTCATTATCTTCTTCTTCTTCTCCGCTCCATTCATCATCTTTAGAAATTCTTACTTGTTTACTTTTCACTGCAGGCCTTGTCGTCTGGCTAATGAAGGTGCAGCAGCCTCAGACACAGAAGAAAACTTCTTGGAAGAAGTGTTTGCCTTTTTGGGCTTGGGGGTCTGAACCTACACTGTTGTAACTTTTTCTTGATGGACTTGTTCCATCTCCTCAACTTCAACAGCCTTTGAGAACTCTGCAACCTTCCCTTTTCCTTTATCCATCCTTTTCTTCTTACTTTCAGCTAAGGCCTTTTGTAGATCAACTCTTACTTTCAGCTAAGGCCTTTTGTAGATCAACCGCACTCTATTTCACCCTGCTTCTTATGGCTCTTCCCTTTTGGCAAGGAAGTGTCAGTAGGTGTTGGGGAGGAAGCTTTTCTTTTCTTGGAAGGTTTAGGAGCACTGATGGCTTTTGGTGCGTATGTTCTCCTTTTCTTTGGATCGTAACTGGCACCTACCTTTTTCAAAAGCCCTGCTAGGGTCTCTTCAACTGATGAACCAGGTTCATCTCTCTATGAACTTAAATTAACCAACCCTTTAGCAGCTTTACCAGAACCACTTCCCCCCTGACTTCTTGCCACTCTCTTCAATATTTTCTTGTACCACCCCACAAATAGCAGGTACAAATAAATCAGCAATGGGTAAATGATCAATCACTCTTTTCCCCTTTCCTCTCATATCTCCACATTCGCCCTCTCTCTCATTTTCTTTTGCAAATTTCCTTTTACCACTGCTCCTACCTACTTCAGGTAACTCTACATCCCTGATTGGACCAACTAGAACAAACCTAGTTTCTAAATTCTCAAACAAAGAAGAAATTACCTTAAAATGGGATTCTTGAGCCTTCTCCGAGTCAGAAGACCCAGTTCCTTCACCCTCACTAGAAGACTTGTACGACTCAGAATCAGAGTTAGACTCAGAGTCTTGGACCTGGCTTGCCTTTAATTTTTCATTTAACTTCTTTGAAAGAGCCCCAGAAGCTTTTGTTTTTCGAGCAAGCATTTTTACGCTCCTCAGCCTGGGTTTGGGAGTTATGCTAGGTGGAGAAGAGGTAGAAGAATCAGGGGGAGTGGGCTATGGAGGAGTTCCGGGGTTGTCTTGTAGGTTTGTCATTATTGCTGATTTCTTAAGAGAATTAGTGAGTTAGAACTTTGGAGAAGAAGGCAATTGAAAGTGAAGAGGGTTTTTTTACGGTTTAGAGTTATGAAGATGGCAGGAGGTAATGATGGTATTTAAAGAGAAATACACATTTAATGGATAACGGCAACTTTGGCAGCGGTTAATTAGAGGTCTAATAAACCTGAAATTTCATATTTGAATGAGCGGTTAAGCTTTCCTAGATTTTAGGCAAATTTTGTGGTTTAGAGTTCCAATTCGAACAAAACTGGTTCAAAAGCAAACGGATAGAATTTTCTAAGGAGTTGAACCATTGTAGGACTTCTGCTCATGATTTAAATATTTATATTTCCAATTGTGCAGAGTATAGAAAACATACCTTAGCATTCAGATGAACCAATACTGATGAACCAGGTTCTTCATTTAGAATTCTTTTGACCATGCCTCAATTTACCATAATAGAAAATTTTTTGTAAGAGATCAGTGAGTCATATTAACACATGTCACAGGAGTATACTAATTACAGTATGAAGCTGAGTACAAATTAATCTAGATATTTACACAAGTTCAGATTTCCTAGCCAATTTTTTTTTTTAATTTTTCATTTTTTTCCATTTTTTTTCATTGTGCATTCTGAGCTGGTCCAATTAGGTGATCTTAATCATCCCTAATTCCAACCTGTTCCTCTCAAAGTTTTCTCAACTCACTGCTTCAGTGAAGATTTCAACAATTTATTTATCAATAGCATAGAATTCTATGGAAATCAATCCTTTCTCATAGTTGTCTCTTAAGAAGTGGTGTACAACATCTATGTGCTTAGTCCTCTTATGATGAACAAGGTTCTTTTTCATACTTATAGAACTAGTTTTATCACATAAGATAGGAATGCAACCAACTTCAATGCCAAAATCTATCAGCTGCTGTTTGATCAACAACAATTGAGCATAACAAGAGGCAACAACAACATATTCAGCTTGAGCAGTGGATAAGTCCACTGAATTCTACTTTTTAGTGGCCCATGATACAAGACATGAACCAAGAAAATGAGCCATCCTTGAGGTGTTCTTCCTATCCACAAGGAAACTTGCATAATCAGCATCGGCATACCCTACTAGATTGAAATTACTACCTTTAGGGTACCAAAGACACATATCAGTAGTGCTTTTCAAATATCTCAGTATCCTCTTGACAGCAGTCAAATGAGATTCCTTTGGATTAGACTGAAAGCGAGCACAAAGCCCTATACTGAAAACTATGTCAGGTCTGCTGGCAGTAAGATACAAAAGTGAAGCAATCATACCCTTATACAACTTCTGATCAACAGATGAACCAGGTTCATCTATGTCTAATTTAGTGGCAGTTGCAATGGGAGTGTCTATTTCCTTTGATTCATCCATTTTAAACTTTTTGATCAACTTTTTTGCATATTTCTGCTGATGGATCGTGGTTCTATTTGGGTTTTGGTTGATCTGTAAGCCTAAGAAAAAGTTATGCTCACCCATCATACTCATTTCAAACTCACTCCCCATTAATTTGGCAAAATCCTTACGTAGTTTGTCGGTGGTTGCCCCAAAAATTATGTCATCAACATATATTTGTACCACAAGAAGATCCTTACATTTTTCCTCAAAAATAGAGTACTGTCAATTTTACCTATTTGCAAGAATTTGGAAAATCATTCATACCATGCTCTAGGAGCTTGCCTGAGTCCATAGAGATCCTTGTCTAATTTGTACACATGTTCAGGACATTCCTTGCTCTCAAACCCTGGAGGTTGTTTAACGAACACTTGTTATTTTAGGTAGTCATTCAAGTAGGCACTTTTAACATCCATTTAATGAAGAGTGAATTCCACGTGTGCTGCAAAGGCTATGAGGAGTCTTATTGCCTCCATTCTTGCAACTAGAGCAAAAGTCTCATCATAATCGATACCCTCCTCTTGGCTGTAACCTTGGACCACCAGTCTTGCCTTGTTTCTTATAACAGTTCCATCTTCATCAAGCTTGTTTCTGAAGACCCATTTTGTGCCAATAACTGATCTGTCGTTGGGTCTTAGAACTAGATGCCAAACTTGACTTCGCTCGAACTGATTGAGTTCATCTTGCATTGTATTTACCCAATGTGCATCCTGCAAAGCATCAACAACATTTTTAGGTTCAATAAGAATAAGAAAGCATCAAAAGCACACAAATTCTTTAATTGCGATCTACTTTTCACTCTAGAGGTTGGGTCAATAATTATATTCTCAATGGGATAAGAGAACTTTGATATTTGTAAGGTTTCACAACCAATTGATTTCTGCTTGATGTTTCTCCCATGTTCTGTTGCTGAGGAACATGGTCATGAACAGATTCCTTCAAGGGATTGGTTTCAGTTCCTCTTTGATCAGTTCCCCTTGTCATATTGCCCTGGATGGAAGAACATGTTCCTTATTTTGGTGCCACTTTAGCTTGAGCTGAGACTTTTCTTGAAATCTTTTACCAGCCCAATAGCTTCATCTTTATGTTCCTGTCTCTCAGAAAGAATGTTAGTTTCATCAAACACTATATTTACACTTTCTTCTACACACAAAGTTCTTTTATTAAACATTTTATATGCTTTGCTACGTGAAGAATATCCCAAGAATACTCCCTCATCACTTCTGGCATCAAACTTACCTAGGGAGTCATTTCCATTATTGTGCACAAAGCATTTGCATCCAAATGCCCTAAGATGGGATATATTTGGTTTTCTCCCTTTAAGTAACTCATAGGGAGTCTTCCCTACAAAAGGTGTAGTCATGCATCTATTAATGATATAACATGATATGTTTATAGCCTTTGCCCAGAAGCTATTGGATAGTTTACTCGAAAGAAGCATATTCCTAGCCATATCTTCAGGAGTCATGTTCTTTCTTTCAACTAATCCATTTTGTTGAGGAGTCCTAGGGGAAGAGAAATTATGATCTATACTATGCTCATCATAAAATTCAGCAAACTTAGCATTTTCAAATTCAGTTCCATGATCAAACCTGATTGATGCAAGTTGATTAACTAGTTGTTTCTGAGTTTTTCTAACAAAGTCAGTAAACATGTCAAATGCTTCATCCTTAGATGTTAAGAATAGTACCCAGGTAAGCCTAGAGTAATCATCAACAAGTACCATCATATATTTCTTACCACCTCTGCTCAATGTTCTCATTGGACCACAGAGATCCATATGAACCAGTTCCAATGTCATGGTTGTGCTTACCATTTTCTTGATTTTAAAGGATGATCTTACCTGCTTCCCCCTGGCACGGGCCTCACAAACTTTGTCTTCTTTGAACTTGATGTTATGTAACCCTATCACCAAGTCCTTGGAGACTAATTTGTTGAGTTGATTCAGACTTGCATGACCAATTCTTTTGTGCCACATGAGTGGATCATTGTCCAACATACTCAAGCAAATGAGTTCATTTTCTGAGAGAGTGGACAAATCTACAATGTAAATATTGTTAACTCTTTTTCCCTGCAGAACAATCTTGTCAGTGGTAAGATTAATCACAAAGAATTTGGTAGAGGTAAATGCTACAAGGTTACCTTTGTCACACAGTTGAGATATGCTGATTAGGCTATATTTCAAGGCATCTATCAAGTAGACATTCTCAATAGAGTGTGATTCTGTCTTACCTACCTTTCCAACCCCAATAATCTTACCTTTTTTCTCATTTCCAAAGGAGATATTACCTATTTTTAAGTCCACAAGTGAAAGGAACTGGTTCTTGCTTCCAGTCATATGTTTTAAGCAGCCACTATCCATATACCATATTTGGCTATTTCCCTTCACATGGACCTGAAAAAAGAAATTAGGGGTTAGTCTTAGGAACCCAAACTAGTTTGGGTCCCTTTCTATAGGCAAAGGGGTAAATCAAATTCCTTTTAGCCCACCCAGACAGCCTATTTTTCTCTTGAACAAAGATTTTGTTCTTTTGACTGGACTTTTCTTTTGCATTACATTCATTTTTGTAATGTCCAGTCTTGCCAAAGTGTGTGCAGATTTTGTTTTCAAGAAAAGTGAGGTACTTGCTTTTGGGGTCCCACTTAGGTACTTGGGCCCCATAGACAAGTCTTCTCTTATTGCAACTATGATGTTCTTGTAGCCAAGATAGTGCATGAGAAGCCTTATTCCATTTGAAAGTTTTGTCTAGTTCATGCTTTACCTTTCCTAGGTCTTCTTATAAGACTCTTATCTGCTCATCTTTCCTGTACAACTCATCCTTCATTTTTCCTAGGTTTTATTCTAAGGTGAGATGTGTGTGATCAGCTTTCTTCTTACCTATTCCTAATTTCAGTTTTAGATTTTCATACCTAAGTTCTAGGACACTGGTGTCAAGTTCAAGAACCTAGTTCTTCAACTCAGCATTTTTACTGTCACTCTCATTAGCCCCAGATTCTAGATTTTTTGCACTTGGCTTTTAAGATCACACACTCCCTAGAAAGCTCTTTCTTGTCATTGTTAATTATCTCAGACTCATCGATGAAGTCTAGCAATAGTTCAGACAACTTTTCTTTAGACTGAAATTTAATCTTGTCTTTAAGATGAAGCACACTTACCTCTTGTTCATCATCTGATTCTCCGATGGCCATAAGTGTTTGTTCATCTCCAGCTTCATCTTCTGAATCCTCATCTAATGTTTCTCCCCAAGCAGCAACCATAGCCTTTGTTGATCCTGTGTTCCTTTTGGGTTGAACATGTTCCTTCTTTATGTTCCTTCGTTCGTCCCTTTACTTCTTCCATTCAATTTCCCACCGAGGACAGTTCTTGATCAGGTGATCAGTCTTTATACATTTGTAGCAACCCTCGTTGGTTTGTTTCTCAGGAGCCATTGGTTTGTTGAAGGTCGTACCTCTTGAAGAATACTTTCCTCTCATTAGGTACTTTTTGAAATCCCTTGTGATCATGGCCATTTTATCATACTCCATATCTGCACCTTTAGCTATTCTGAGAGCCAGACATCTTTCCTTCTTGGGTGCATCCATTTTCATGGTTTGCATTCTTAGTTCATAGGCAGTGAGGTTTCCAATCAGTTCATCCAACTTGAGAGTAGCAATGTTATTTGATTCTTGAATAGCAGTGATTTTGCTTTCTCAGGTCACTGGTAAGACCCTTGTCAAGATTTTCTCAACCTTGTCTTCTTCAAGGATAATTATCCTAAGAGATTTAAGTTCATTTGTTAGTGTTGTGAACCTTGTGTACATCTCCTAGATAGTTTCTCCTTCCTTCATAGTGAAATTCTCATATTGAGAATATAGCAGTGTTCCTCTTGATCTCTTTACTTGAGGAGTTTCTTCATGAGCCACTTGTAAAGTGTCTCATATCTCCTTAGAAGTGGTACAACTTTGAATCCTACTGTACTCATCTGGACCCAGTCCACACACAAGCCATTTCTTGGCCTTAGCATTCTTTTCCCATTTTTCAAGTCTTCAGCAGTGCAGTCGGCTCTTGTCTTTGGCACATCCACTCCTTCAACATTATTCTTTGTAGTCGCCAGGGGACCATCAGTGACTATGTTCCAGATTTCATAGTCTTCACCTATGATGTGATCTCTCATCATGTTCTTCCACCAAGAATAGTACTGACCATTAAAGAGTGGAGGCCTAGTAGTGGATTGCCCTTTACAGTTTCCAGGCGGTGCACTCATCTTGATCTCTTCCTTAGGAGTTAACCTCTTAAAGGATAACTCGCTCTGATACCAATTGATGTTTTAAACGTCAATACCACACAAGAGAGGGAGTGATTTGTGTGGTACCCAATTTTCGCTTAACTAAACTACAAAAGGACATGATTCATCTATGTGTTCCAACTACTACTATTTGTGAAATAATAAATAAATAAAATAAAGAATATAGATATTTTTACGTGGAAAACACCTGGCTTAAAAGGTGAAAAAACCACGACCTACTACTCAATAGAGTTTTCCCAAACTTCTACTAAAATCACTAAGCCAAAAAAGCATTTACAAAACTCTTTGTAAACCTAAGGATTAACTCTAATCCCGTTGTGGCACAAAGCCTCAACTGTTGCGACAACTTCAAGTTAACTCTAACTTGAACACTCTAGGTACCTAATACAATTGCTTCTATGAAAGCTGAAAGGTACAATATAAAATCACCTACTACAATTGAACTAGAATAAAAGATAGACACTTGGAACTGGTTCATCTATCTCGTTCAAGCAGCTTCAGGATTGCACACTCGAATCACATATAAATTGCTTGCAAAATCGCCTTGCTCTTTTGCTCTCAATTTAAGTTTAACTTCTGCTTATGTGCATTACCTGTAAAAGAGAACAATACTAATATTTAATAGGTTAGTAATCAGAGATTGACTGGGATTCAAATGCTATTGAGTGGGATTCAAATGCTACTCTTCTATCGTAGAAGAGTTCAAGGTGATCTCAAACTCTAACACTATCTCCTTCCTAAATTGTGTTATTTTCATATAAGGAGTCTTTCTCTCCTTCACGTGTATCTCACATGTACAGGTTGATCGTGACTGTGATTCACAAGATGGACCTGGTCCATGTCTGAGTTCTTTTGTCAATCTTCAAAACTTCACCTGTTCTTGGGCCAACATTTGGGTACGTGAACTAAAAGGAAGGAAGAAGGGTATTTGTAGGCATCTTTGGGGTTTTAATTGGCGGAACCTACAGGTGAACAAACAAGGGTTCAAACATGACTTTTATCCATCATTATCAATGGAGTACTTTTGGAAAAATCATAAGAAAGTCTTGATAGAAGAAGAAAAGTGAAATATTGTGAGAAGCTTAGCTTCTTCTTTATACAGTTACGGGTTTTGACATTGTTATTGATATCAAGATAAATGTAGAAGGTTATCAGTTAAATTATCTCCATGAATATATTAAATGCTTAAGAGATGCTTGCGAGAAATAAAGGAAATATTTGGTTGGATTTGCAAGTCAACAAGAAGAGGAGATCGATAGAACAAAGACGAAAGTTGATTTCTTAAATATGAAAGGCACTAATCATAATGAAAACAACAAATAACTAAGAGGAGGCTCCTATAGTCTACAATTTCGGTAATTCATATTAAGTTTGAGGTGATCTAGAGAATCGAAAGCATAGTCGAGGCAAGTGAAACTTTAAGCTTTGATACTTACTTTTTTAAAATCAGTTTTGAAAATATATTTCGTGTGCATGGTCCGTGTGTTAGGACAAACGTGTGATTGGTAGAATCGGTAGTCTTTGACTAGATGTGAATATATTATTTTATGAAAAAAATTAAAATTATTTTATAAGTTGTTTGATGGTGCGATTCGGTTGTGAGCCATGATATTGGAGCATTGTGTATGCTTTTGTACAACACCAGATCATTGTGTATGTGTCTTGATATTATTGGAGCATTGTGTATGCTTATTGATATAATTGGGGTATTGTGTGTGCTTCAATGGAGGTATTGTGTATGCTTTGTCACATAATTGAGGCATTATGGTGCAGTCGTGGTGTCACGACCCAATTCCCAAACCCGGTCGTGATGGCGCCTCTCGTGAAGACAAGGCCAGCCAGACCATCTCAGAACACCACTCAAAGCAGTTAATCAGTTATATAACAGTTCGAATATGAATTAATAGTATAAATACAATCCAATACAGCCCGACCGGGGTGTCACAAGTCACGAGCATCTAATGAGTAGGGACTCTACTATTGGGCCAACAAAATATATATATGCACGATAAAACTGGAATTCAAAGATGGAATACGGTGCCGCGAATGCTGGCGGTCACCTTGCTCAACTACCACAATATGCTCTTCGGTCCTGCAAATAACCCGTTACCGGGTGAACAATACCTGCAACTGCACGCAAGGTGCAGGGAGTAAAGTGAGTACTTCCAACTCAGTGGTAATAAGAGAGAATAATAACTGAGCGATAAGAAAACACGTATGGGCGCAACAAAATGCTATAAAGACAGTACAACCCTTTGAGAAAAAAACTGAAATACTGTGAAAATCCTTTAGAAAATCTCAAGGTCAGTTAAAAATCTCTTTTGAAAGCATGTCTTTTCAACAGTTGCAAAACATAAATTTCAACAAGTAGGAAATAGTCAGAAATCTGCCCCTCGGGCTCAATATCAACCTCTCAGTGCAGTATCAGCCCCGCGGGCTCACTCCCAACTCACAAAGTACAACCTCGTCCTCTCGGGCTCAGCACTCCCAACTCACCAAGCACAATATCAGCCTCTCGAGCTCAGCACTCCTTAATACGTAACACCAGGGTATCTGGTCAACAAGGTAAGTAATAACATGTATGCCAATGATATATGAGTGCTAAATGTCATGCCACGTAGTACAAACAGGAGTGGATGCATAAATGCAATGCAATGCGTATGACCGCTACGGCGTGTAGCCATATCCATTTGGGTACCCGCGCTCACTGTGGGGGTTTAGACTCCGAAGGGGCTCCTACAGCCCAAGCGCAATAATACTGCGACGTGCAGTCCGATCCACATAACATATCACTGCGGCGTACAGTCCGATCCATGCATGTATATGCATATGCTCACATAACAATCGAGGCCTGAAAGCCTCCTCACATCAGCACTCGAGGCCTGAAACCCTCCTCACATCACTCTTCATGACCTCACATATGGCCCTCGGCCTCAATCAGTCCAAAATAGTCAAAAGCCCCTCGAGCATCAGTAAAACAATAATACTCAGCTCAAA
>MU730280.1:28455-53379 GCA_026770625.1 Nicotiana glauca
GCACGATAAGAATTCCAAGAAAGTGAAGTTTTCCTAAAGGTTCTGCAGCCTCTCGAGGATAAATACAGACGTCTCCGTACCGATCCGCGAGACTCTACTAACCTGCTCATGACCCGTGAGACCTAGTAACCTAGGCTCTGATACCAACTTGTCACGAACCAATTCCCAAACCCGGTCGTGATGGCGCCTCTCATGAAGACAAGGCCAGCCAGACTATCTCAGAACACCACTTAAAGTAGTTAATAAGTTATATAACAGTTCAAATATGAATTAATAGTATAAATACAACCCAATACAACCCGATCGGGGTGTCACAAGTCACGAGCATCTAATGAGTAGGGACTCTACTATTGGGCCAACAAAATATATATATGCAAGATAAAACTGGAATTCAAAGATGGAATACGGTGCCGCGAACGTTGGCGGTCACCTTGCTCAACTACCACAATATGGTCTTCGGTCCTGCAAATAACCCGTTACCGGGTGAACAATACCTNGACAGTACAACCCTTTGAGAAAAAAACCGAAATACTGTGAAAATCCTTTAGAAAATCTCAAGGTCAGTTAAAAATCTCTTTTGAAAGCATGCCTTTTCAACAGTTGCAAACATAAATTTCAACAAGTAGGAAATAGTCAGAAATCTGCCCCTCGGGCTCAATATCAACCTCTCAGTGCAGTATCAGCCCCGCGGGCTCACTCCCAACTCACAAAGTACAACCTCGGCCTCTCGAGCTCAGCACTCCCAACTCACCAAGCACAATATCAGCCTCTCGGGCTCAGCACTCCTTAACACGTAACACCAGGGTATCTGGTCAACAAGGCAAGTAATAACATGTATGCCAATGATATATGAGTGCTAAATGTCATGCCACGTAGTACAAACAGGAGTGAATGCATAAATGCAATGCAATGCGTATGACCGCTACGGCGCGTAGCCCGATCCATTTGGGTACCCGCGCTCACTGTGGGGGTTCAGACTCCGTAGGGGCTCCTACAGCCCAAACGCAATAATACTGCGGCGTGCAGTCCGATCCACATAACATATCACTGCGGTGTGCAGTCCGATCCATGCATGTATATGCATATGCTCACATAACACTCGAGGCCTGAAAGCCTCCTCACATCAGCACTCGAGGGCTGAAAGCCTCCTCACATCACTCTTCATGCCCTCACATATGGCCCTCGGCCTCAATCAGTCCAAAATAGTCAAAAGCCCCTCGGGCATCAGTAAAACAATAATACTCAGCTTAAACAATAGTTCAAATATCTGTTAAAACTCCAAGTTTGAGTAAAATATAGCTGAGTTCATGAAAACAGTATAAATCACATGGACTGGGTTCAAATAATATTTCAAATAGTGAGGAAAACAGTGATGATAGTTCATAAAGAGTTCAAATAATCGATAATAAGCCCCAAGTATAGCAATGAGCCCAAGTCATAATGATAACAACAAATCATTTACAATTTCACGGTAAAAACCAACAACCGGGACGGACCGAGTCACAATCCCCAATGGTGCTCTACCCCACGCTCAGGTCCAGCGTGCAAGTCACCACAATACAGCACTAAGATGTGCAAATACGGGGTTTCAAACCCTCAGGATATCATTCACAAGTATTACTCACCTCTAACCGGCCGATAATCTAGTTCGCCAAGCCTTTGCCCCTCAAATCGGCATCCACGCACATCGAAACTAGCCAAAAATAGAGCGAATAGATTACAATATGCAAATGGGATAATACCCAATCGAAAACAATCGAATTATAGCAAAAACCTCGAAACTAGCAAAACCCGAGCCCCGGGCCTGCTTCTAAAAAAATTACGAAATTTATATTTCCGGAATCCTCGTCTCACCACGAGTCCGTACATATCAATTACAAAAGAATCGGAGTTCAATAGCCCCTTCAAATCATCAATTTAGTCTCTCTTAGGCTTCAAGCCCTAACCACCATTTTTACCCNAATCGCCTTAGCTCGCACCCCAAATTGATTTTACACTTCTGAAATTTTGAATAAACTGATTCATTAAACCCTTCAGAATTTTCGCTTCTGCGGTTCCCATAACCGCTTCTGCGGTACCGCTTCCGCGTCCAAATAACCGCTTCTGCAGTTTAACTTAAAATCCCGCTTGACCGCTTCTACGTTCCTACACCGCTTCTGCAGTAACCGCTTTTGCGGTCAATATACCGCTTCTGCTGTCCCAGCCATAATACTCCAGACCGCTTCTGCGGTCACCATCCGCTTCTGCGGAGACCGCTCCTGCGGAAATAAGGTCCTCTTTTGCGGAAATACCCCAAGCCACCTAGGGCCACTTTTACGATCACATAGTCGCATCTGCGGGACCGCTTAAGCGGCTCACCCACCGCAGATGCGGAAACAACAGAAAACTTCCCAACAGACCTGATACAACACTTCGAAATGCCCGATTAACTATCCGAAACCATCCCGAGGTCCCCGGGACCTCAACCAAAAATACCAATACATCTTATAACGTTATTCAAACTTGTTCCAATGATCAAAATACTATCGTTAACACAAAAATCACCAAATCACGTCGGGTTCAAGCCTAAGATTAACTAAAACTTTCGAAACTCACATTCGATCAAAAACCCGACCAAACGATGTCTGAATGACCTGAAAATTTGCAGACATATCCAAAATCACCTAACAAAGCTACTACAATTCTCGAAATTCCATTCCGACTTTTGGATCAAAATCTCACCTATCAACCGGAATTCGCCAAAATTCAAACTTCGCCAATTCAAGCCTATTTCTACACCGGACCTCCAAATTCAATTCCGATCGCACTCCTAAGTCACAAATCACCTCCCGAAGCTAACCAAACCACCGGAATTCACATCCGAGCCCTCTAACCACATAGTCAACTTTCGGTTGACTTTTTTGAAACAAACTCCCTTCTAAGAGGCTATATGCCTTATTTTCAACCAGAACCAATTCAATTACACCCGATAGACTCTAATACTGATATAGAAACATGAAGCAACACAATAAAGGGAAAACGGGCGGTAAATCACGTGACGACAGGCCGGGTCATCACTCGTGGATTCGTCAGAGTGTTGGTTATTTTCCTTCACTACCGTTTATGACTGATTCTTAGTTTGTATTATATTGAGATATGTGTATTCTTGCTAGTTAATTCTTATTAGTTATGTTGATAATACATTGAATTTTCGTATGTTTATTGTGCTTATTAAATCGTGTTGGTTGTGGTGTATTTATTTTTTCTAACACTTGTTCCAGTGGTATTCAAAGTAGTTGGTCGAAGATCTTACTAGGTTATATTCACGTATAACTCACTCCTTACCTACATGTTCATGTAGAAACTTTTCATGATGATGTAGCTAGTAACCGAAGAGTTCGCTAGAGTTGATCCATTTCCTGAGGTGAGCCACCGTATTATTTGTGGAGGCTACCAAAAGAGTATTTATTATCTATTTATGTGATATCTTTTATTTTGGGGTTTACACATCCGATCGTGAGTCTTTTGTAATTTTGTTAGATGCTCCATGGTTGTGATGACCCAAAAGGTCATGTTTTATTTTAGAGTCCATTTCTGTGCTTGGAGGCCTTAAAACCTCCTTTTGTCTCACCTCAATTTGCGTGCATTGTCCGAGTGTATATCCGAAAAACCTTTATGTGGAAATTTGAGAAAAATGCTAATTTTACCTTTAAAATTAAATTTAAGTTGACTTTGGTCACCATTTTGGGTAAAAAGATCCGGACTCGTGATTTGACGGTTCTGAAGGATCCACAAAAAAATATGGGACTTGTGCGTATGTCCGGAACTGAATTCCGAGGTCCGTAACCCGAGAAATGAAGTTTTGAAAGAAATTGTTTAACTGAAAATATAAGAGTTTTGGGAATCTGAAGGTGCTTGAATTTGAGGGTAGTTAGCCCATATTTTGGTTCCGGAGATCGATACAAATTTATTATGGTATTTAAGTTATGCCTGTAAAATTTGGTAAGAAACGGAATTTATATGATGTGAATTGGAACCTCGATTGTGAAATGGAAACTTTAAGAGTTCTTGAGATTTCCTTTTGATTTTAATTCTAAACTCGTATTTCTAGATGTTATTTAAGCGATTTGATCACACGAGTAAGTCTATATGATATTTTTAGGGTTGTATGCATATTTGGTTTGGAGCCCCGAGGGCTCGGGTGAGTTTCGGATAGTCGCTGGGGTGTTTTTGACTTAGGAAAATCTGGTATAATTGTTGTATCTGGTGTCTGTTGCACTATGCTTCGCGATCGCGTAGTCACTCTCGCGATCGCGAAGGGGAAATTGGGCTGGGGAGGATTTTACGCTATTCGAACGCGAGACCAAGGTCGCGAACGCGGAGCATTGGGGGGACTGCTCTACGCGAATGCGACCGGTCAACCGCGAACGCGTAGCTTTAGGATGCGCTGGTCAAGGAACCTAGGGAAAACTATGCGAATGCGACCCTTTTATCGCGAATGCGAAGGCAGGGTTGGGCTAAACCTTCGCGAATGCGTAGCCTTTCCTACAATTGCGTAAGCCCTCGGTAGGCAGCTCTTCGCGAGCGCGACAATGTTCACATGAACGCGATGAACACTGTCACCCAACACTTAAAATAGTAGAAGAACGGGAATAAGGCCATAACTTCATATTTTCAAAAACTAGAGAGCATTGAGGCAATTTTCAAGAAACAAGTTCTTCCCCAAATTATACCTTGGTACATGATTCTAAACCTCTTTCCTTCATTTACCCATTGTATTTCATAAATTTTCATCCAAATTTCTAGGGTTTTCATGGTAAAAGTTGGGGATTTGGGTAGAATTAGGGCTTTTTGTATAATTGGAATTTAGACCTTATTCGGGGTCGGATTTCGAAACTAATTGCATATTCGGGCTCGTGGGTGAATAGGTGATCGGGTTTTGATCCGAACCTCGAGTTTTTACCAAGCAGGCTTGGGGTCGATTTTTGACTTTTTGGGAAAATGATAGAAAACCTATAATTAAGCATTTGGAATTGAATTCTTTAGCATTTATTGGTGTTGTTAAATTAATTTGGGTTAGATACAAGTGAATTGGAAGCGGAATCAAAAGGAAAAGCGGTATTTGAGGCTTGAGTTTGGCTGTAGAATTCGAGGTTATAGTTGTTTCCCTTGTTGGGATGTGATTGTTCTATTGTTGTTTTTCCTTGCCGGGATATTATTGTTTATATTGTTGACCATTGCCGGGATATTACTGTTTTTGCTGTTTGGGTGAGGAGAGAGTGATAAAGCACGAAGGGTGATACCATGCACATTCATATTATTCATATGGTGAGGAAAAAGTGATAAAGCACAAAGGGTGATGTCGTTAGGGGTGTCAATAGATATTTGAAAACCGACTAAACCGATTGTACCGTACCATACTGATCCAAATTGATTTTTAGGTTTCTTTTAAAGAAACCATACATTTTTATACAAATCTATAACCATACCGATAATTGGGGTAGGTTTTTATTTTATAAATATAAACTGAAAAAATATTGAACAGTACCAAATAAATTTTACAAGTAGAATATTTATATAGTAAGTTTAAAACTAATAAAACATTACATTTTTCATTGAGCTTTGGAATTATGAAAAATGTTACAAGACAACAAGTAATTAAACTCAAAATACTAATTCCTAAAACCTATTATGCTGCTTATATGTAAACTAAGTTAATTCAAGTATCTTTATTAGCAAGACACAAAGTATTCTAGCGATTATGAGTAGTAAACTACACTGTATTGAATATGTTTCCTTTCATATAATTTAAATTTATCTTTTTGAGTATTTAATATAAACTTTATTCTTGAGTATCAGTTTGGTTAATATCTTTCTACTCGTGTGATTTATATTTTCTTTGCTTTTACTTGGTTTCTTTTATGTTGTTGTCGAATAGCTGATGGATCTATACTCTAGCCATCTTTCATGTTTTTTAATTCATCACCTCTTAAACAGAAAAAATATCTAGAAAATTTTGCGAAGTCCTATAAAAAACGTATGTTATTGCATTCTACTTCTACTGGTGAATTTTACATGATATTTACAAAAATACCAAAAATTTACCGAACCGTAATTATATCGAAATAAAATCGACCTGATTGGGACGGTTTCGAAAAGTATAATTTTGGTTATACATAATAGAATGACTGAAAAATTGGTGTTGTACAAATTTTATAAAATAATCGGCCGAACCGAACCATTGACTCCCCTAGATGCCGTGCACATTTATATTTATATTGATGCATATGGTGAGGAAGAGTGATAAAGCACGAAGGGTGATGTCGTACACATTCTTATTATTGATATGGTGAGGAAGAGTGATAAAGCACGAAGGGTGATGTCGTGCACATTTCCATTATTGATTGCATGGTGAGGATTGTGAGTAAAAGCACGAAGGGTGATGCCGTGCATTTGTTTATGTTGCTGTGATTATTTGCTGTTATTGGTTCTAGTGCTCTACCTGTTTCATTTATGATATATCTGTGTTTTTCCTTATTCCGGTATCCCCCATAGCATGTTGGCCTTCCCGTTAATTTTTGTTTAGTCTCTATAATTGTATTTTGTTAGATATTGTTTAACTACACGTGTTATAATGTTTGGTCGTGTCCTAGCCTCGTCACTACTTCGCCAAGGTTAGGATCGGCACTTACCAGTACATGGGGTCAGTTGTACTGATGCTACACTCTGTACTTTTTGTGCAGATCATGGTATTGGAGCATGCGGGCCATAGTTAGAGGTTGCTACCTTCAGTCCAACGGAGACCCGAGGTAGTCCTGCATGCGTCCGTAGGCCTTGGCATCCCCTTCTATCGTGTTTATTTCTTTTCTTATCTATTTCATAGACATAAATGTATTTTCTTTGTTCATGCCACTATTTGTAGTATTCGTAAATAGTCTGTGAGATTGTGACACCAGTTCTGGATGAAGTATTATTATGGATTTCGTATTTGTAATAGTTAAATTGTTAAAGTTTTGTTCTTCCGCAATTCTTTTTCCGTTGTTTCCTTACATTAACTTGGTAAAGTGTTAAAGATAAAGGTAAAAAGGTAAAATAATTAATAACGTTGTCTTGCCTAGCTGGTTCAATATTAGGCGCCATTACGATTTCGACGGAGGGAAATTCGGGTCATGACAATGGTCTAGTTTGAGATTTGGGCTAGAGTGTTTTTCCTCCATTTTGGTTATTATTATTCATAAATATTTATGGAACAATTGGATCATTAATCACTCGCATTTAATTATTGAAATATTAGGGACTTGCATTTCGGTTGAGTTTTGAATAAATGCTACGTATATGGTGTAAGTTGGTTAGCTAAGTGCCAGTCACGTTTGGGTATTTTGGGGCATGACAAATCCGCACGACAAACAATGAAAGAAAGTGAAATTTCCTAACAGCCATGTAGCCTCTCGAAGATAAGTATAGACATCTCGGTACCAATCCGTAAAAATCTACTAGACATGATCATGGCTCGTGACACATGAGAAACCTACTCTAATACCAACTTGTTAAGACCCAAACTCCCACGGGCATCATGACGGTGCCTGACACCGCTTGCTCAGCAAGTCATCAATCAATAAGCAGTAATACACTCAAATAACGATATAAAATGGTCTCAACAACAGAAATAATCATAAACAACTGAATCCATAAGTCGTAACACAACTAAACCATTCCATGATACGGTGTCAGCAAACACATGAGCACTACAAAATTTAAATACAAAGTCTATTCCAAAATACAGAACTGTCTGAAAGATAGACAGTAATAATATAAACAAAGCAGAAAGGGACCTCAAGGTCTACGAACTATAACAGCGGTTACCTCGAATCTCTAAGAACTGGTACGGGTCTCACCTGCTAATAATCATCCCTCTCGGCAGTACCTGGAGCTGCACATAAAGTGCAAAGTACAGTATGAGTAAAACCGACCCCATGTACTCGATAAGTAACAAGTCTAACATTGGACGTAAAGTAATGACGAGCTTAGCAAGTTCCCAACATTCAACAATAATAACCAATATCAATAATGTTAGAATGATAACGGTATAGAGACGTAGTTCATGCAATATTAAATTTCACATTTTCATAAATAGCAGGAAAATAAGCATGTTTTTCTATAATAACAGTTAAAGCATAAATTTCTTTATAGAAACCATCTAAATATGGTTTTTATCTATCTAAACATAGTTAAATCATCAGGTATATCAAATCTTAGAACATGTATAGTGCCTGGCACCATTTCCCTTCCATCATCACACACAACAACACTCTGAAAATATGGGTGCTTGATACAAGTTATTCATCCAAGCACATAAATGACCATGTTGTTCATCCATGTTGTTCATCCAAGTTATTCATCCAGGCCCACGGTTAATACCCGACTCCGGAGGGACGGGTCCTTGCCCAAGCGTTGATCTGATCTAAGTCAACGATCAAAATCACTTGTCCCAATATGGGGCTTGGTGCACTTGTCACCTCATAATCAATACCACTCATCCCAATGTAGTTCCTGGGCTACGCGTCACCTCAAAATCAATACCAAATCGGCTATAAGACCCAAACTCAGTCATCAACCGGTTATGTCTTAAATATTCAATATCACAGTAACTAGATCAAACCGTACCATATATATAAGGGCATCAACAGTATATGAGATAACATATAAAGAATGTACAGAGACAGTGATATAATATGTGGATATAGTATCATGACTAAGAGTATGGCTACGATTAAGGCCAACATCTCAAATAGGAAGAATAGCCCTATCATGTCTCAAACAGATAAACACATAGCCTAGATATGATTTATAGCATGAATAACAGCTCAAGTAGTCATACAAGTAGAGAAACACACGGATATAATGAGGCATTGGCAAAATAAGTCATATAATAGCTTAAGATATAACTGGATCATGAATAACCCCGGTATACGCACATATGCCCGTCAGATAGCATGTGCTTCACCTCCAACACATCTATAATATCAAAGCCAACAGAGAAGTTACCCTCAAACCAAGTTTAGGCATGTTACTTACCTTGAAGTGCGTGAATAAATACTCCAAAAATCACTTCCCACGTGAATCAATATCAAACCAACTTAGAATAACCTTAAATTTTGCATACAAGTTCCAAATCACATAACGAACCTATTCCAACTCCCGAAACTACAATGAAAATACGATAACATTAAAGTCAACTCCCGGTCAAACTTATAAACTTTCAAAACCTCCAAATTGCCAACTTCCGCCAATTAGCGCCAAAATCTTCTATGAACATCCAAATGCAAATCCCGACATACGCCCAAGTCCAAAATCACTATCCTAACCTAATGAAACTACCAAAACTTCAATCCGAGGTGAAATACATAAATATCAAACTTGGTTAACTCTTCCAACTTAAAGCTTCCTAGTTGAGAATCATTCTTCCAAATCAATCACGAATCACAGGAAAATCAAAATCGACGATTCACGCAAGTAGGGGTGTTCATGATCGGTTTGGATCGATTTTTTCCTAAAAATAAACCAAACCAAGTAAGTCAGTTTTTCAAATATTAGAACCAAACCAAACCAATTAAGTCGGTTTTTTCTTGATTCGGTTTATGCCGGTTTTTTATTTTTTTCGGTTATTTGTCGGTTTTTTCTTAAATATAAGAATACACTACCAAACACACATTTCGGCGACCATATTTTCAACGTAACATTATCAAATCAAGTGCCCCTTGAGAAATTTATTATTTACCAAGATATATTGATAATAATTGAATCAAATAGTGATGAATAATTTAAGGACTCAATTAAAAATATATTATTTTTAACATGAAATAGATTCTTACACTTAACAAAAGAAAACTGCCAGTTAAACTAGAATGTAAAGATAAAGAACTGTACTAAAAGTATAAACGATTAATATTTACTATAAATTTTTTAGAACTTTGTATAAAAATATACATATATAGGTGTAATTATAAATTTAAAATAGCTACTCCTATATTCAATCTGATTCGTTTTTTTTTAATTAAAACCAAAACCAAATCAAATTTGTCGGTTTTTAAATTTCAAAACCAAAACCAAATAATATCGGTTTTTTTGGTCGGCTTGGTTTGGTTTTCGGTTTGTTCAGGTTTTCGAATTTTTATGAACACCCCTACACGCAAGTAATAATACATCATATGAAGCTACTTAAGACTTCAATTAACTGAACGTAATGAAAATGCTTAAAATAACCGATCGAATCATTACAACGCGACTACGGGTAATGATAATGAGATCTAGTTGCACGCTATGTGGATAGAAAGTCTTGTAGTTATTCTCCATTATGGTGTTGCGTTACAAGGTTGTGCCCTGATGTTATTTCTTGCTCGTTATCTATTCTCTTATTTAATTTTTGACTTTGCACGTGTATATATATTGCCATTGCCTTTTTGTTTATTACTTGTACAAGTTTATAGTAAGTGCCTCGTGATAGCTTCGTCACTATCTCGTCGAGGTTAGACTCGATACTTACTGAGTATATATGGTCGATTGTACTTATATTATACCTAGGCGCTTCTTGTGCAGATCCCGCTGTTGGTCTCAGCGGCGCTCACATAGGTGGTTAGCTCGGACTATTCTAGAGATTTGTGGCAGTATTGCATGGCGTTCACAGACCCTCGAGTCCCCTATATATCCTTATTTGCTGTTTATTATACAAGACAATATTGTATTTCCTTTGCAGATTTTGTATTTAGTACTCTTAATGGCTCCTGTACCTGTAGCACCAAATCTTGAGATAGTTTTAGTTTTAGACATTGATGTGTTGTAGCCTAATTATATTTATGAGATCTCATATCTTTGTTATTATTTTGTTAGCTGTTAAAATGGGCAAATATCACTTTTAGCATGCGCCAAAAATTATTTACATTCGGCAGCCTAAAAGTGTATATAATTTGTATAAATTTTGTATTTAACATATAAAAAAGTATATATATATATATATATATATATATATATATATATATATATATATATATATATATATATTGCCAAGCTTAGTTTGCCCAAAAGTATTTTTTGGGACAAACTCATTTTTAGAAGAAAAAAATATATTTTTGAGCAGAATCAAAAGCAGTTCTTACCTTTTTAAAAAATACTTTTTATAAAAATAAAAATACACTTAAAATACTTTTTAAAAAACTTGGCCAACCATTAGTTGCCAAAAATAACCAAAGAGAAATAGTAGTGTGTACGTACACTTTATTCTATTCTGGACGGAGAGGTTATTTCCAAATACAAACTCGCCATGCTCCTATTAATTAGTACGATTTTTTCTTAATGGTATTGCTGTAATTCTCATTCCCAAAGTTTAAAGAAAAGAACCATAGGAAACACTAGAGACCCTTTTCTTCCCGAGTCCGCTTTCTTTTCTTGCTACTACTATTTACGATCAGTTGAACAAATTCTCGATTCATCAATCATCGGCCACAGGGAATTTTAGGGCAGATTCTTTTTTTGTGAATTTGAAGAAAAAGAAATTATGTTTTTCTCTGGTGATCCTTCGACGAGGAAGCGGGTCGATTTGGGTGGGCGCAGCTCCAAGGAACGTGACCGACAGAAGCTTCTGGAACAGACTCGTTTAGAGCGGAATCGTCGCCTCTGGGTGCGTCAGCAGAACTGTGCTGCCATCAAAATTCAGGTTTCTTTTCTGCTATTGTTTCTCCTTTTCTTTTTTTTTCTTTGTTGGGTTTGAGAAAAGTTTTAATGTGGGTGTATCTCGGGGGCGGTAAAAATTTGACGTTTTACCCAATAGTTAAAGTTTGGCAACTAATTTAGGATTGAGGCACTGTTGGTCGAGTGATATATTGATACTCAACTCAATTAGTTTTCGGGACAGTTGATTGATTGATATATTGATAAACCAATAACTTGTAAGTTTACTTTTACTTTAGGTTGGAGTTGTGTATGATAAGATGTCTTTCTTTGAATCGAATGATGTATTACTAGTGCTTGCCGAGACGATGTATTACAATTCTGCTTTATTATTGTGAGTAAAAGCATGTGTGAGTAGAATTGGTGGCAACACCATGTTAGTATTTTTCAAGTAATATTTCTCATTTAGAGCACAATAAAAGCAAAAAATTCATATAAGCAATGGGATTAGGTGTAGTTATAGTAGACTTGCATTATTTAATTCTAGTTAGAGTGTGGTATGCTGCAACAACAACAACAACAACATACCCATTATAATCTCACATAGTAGTGGGGTCTGGGGAGGGTAGTGTGTATGCATATCTCAACCCTACCTTGTGGATATAGAAATGCTGTTTGCAATAGACCCCCGACTCAGGAAAGCATAAGCACCACATTAGCGGTAAGAAAAATAAGAAGGGACACCATCGAGAAGCCATGTAAAAGCAGCATAAATAGCAACAAGATAGTAAGATGAACGAAATGAAAGAAACGTCAGTAGTCATAGAAACCTAATACCATTACAATGCGACAGTACGTACCAATAATATCAGTATGAACAGTCTAGACTACCTAACCTATTATCCTAATCCTCGACACCTTCCTATCAAGTGTCATGTCTTCGATCAACTGTAGCTGCGCCATGTCTTACCTAATCACCTCTCCCCAATTTCTTCTTCGGCCTACCTTTACCTCTCCGTACGCCCTCCAATGTCAATCTCTCACACCTCCTTACCGGGGCGTCTGTGCTTCCCCTTCTCATATATCCAAACCATGTAAGCCTCGCTTGTCGCATCTTGTCCTCAATAAGGGCTACACCCATTTTGTCCTGAATAACTTCATTCCTAGTTCTATCTAACCTGGTGTGCTCGCACATCCATCTCAACATTCTCATCTTTGCTACCTTCATCTTCTGGACATGAGAGCTCTTGAGTGACCAATACTCATCGGTCGGTCTGACCTCCACTCTGTAGAACTTACCTTTAAGCTTTGGTGGCACCTTCTTGTCACACAAAATACCAGAAGGAAGTCTCAATTTCATCCATCCCGCACCAATACGATGTGTGACATCTTCGTCAATCTCCCTATCCCATGTATAATAGACCCAAGGTATTTAAAACTTCCTCTTCTAGGGATGACTTATAAATCCAGCCTTATCTCCTCTTCTACTTCTTGATTTGCACCACTAAATTTACGCCCTAAGTATTTTGTCTTAGTCCTGTTTAATTTGAAACCTTTAAACTCTAGGGTCTGCCTCCCCACCCCAATTTCTTCTTCGGCCTATCTCTACCTCTCCTTAGGCCCTCCAATGTCAACCTCACATTCTTATCGGGCGTCTGTGCTTCTCCTCCTCATATATCCAAATCATCTAAGCCTCACTTCCCGCATCTTGTCCTCAATAGGGGCAACACCTACCTTGTCCCGAATAGCTTCATTCCTAATCCTATCTAACCTGGTGTGCCCGCACATCCATCTCAACATTCTTAAGTCTGCTATCTTCGTCTTCAAGACATGAGAGCTCTTAACTGGCCAACACTCATCTGTTTGGCCACCGCTCTGTAGAACTTACCTTTAAGCTTTGGTGACACCTTCTCTCAATTTCATCCATCCCGCCCCAATACAATGTGTGACATCTTCGTCAGTATCGCATCCCCTGGTATAATAAATCAAAGGTACTTAAAACTACCTATCCTAGGGATGACTTGTAAATCCAGCCTTATTTCCCTTTCCACCCCCATGAGTCGTACCACTGAACATACACTCTAAGTATTCTGTCTTGGTTCTGTTTAACTTGAAACCTTTAGACTCTAGTGTCTGCCTCCACACCTATAACCTCACGTTAGCACCGCTTCGTGTTGCATAGGTACAAAATTTAACGAGTCTTTTATTTTGGAACATAGTTATTTGCCTTTAAATTATAAGTTGCTTCTCATTGGAATGAAATTAACCTGAACGGAATGGATTCTTTATGAAGGTTCTATAAATGTGATACCAGTTATTTGGCATTGATTTTGTCAATTCATTTTCAGTACTTTTGGCATCTGACGATGCTTGCTGTAGTCAAGGATCTACTATGTTGCTGGTCTTTGTGTGGACTGAAAAAGGATGTCAAAGTGATTTAGTGCGCAATCATAGCACGTGTCTCGTGTGTATTTTGGAAAAAAAGGGACCGAAGACATTTGAAGGAATTACTCAATCTATACATAATTAAAAACTTAAATGCTTACCGCTGTTAGCTTTCTATTATAAACTGAAAGATGTTTATGCGGTTGGCAATTTAATAGTTTCTTTGTTTGGAATTCTATTTTGACATGGGCTGCTTATGTACATACTATTGTACTTAAGCACTTCCTTTGTGGTTTTCCTTATAGTAATAATATTACCAATCAAAAGTTTTGTATTGAGCCGTAGTCATTCGATAGACTATTCTTTTAGACCAGCTGTGGTCTTCTTAGGATTAAGAGAGTGTTATTCGATTTTGTATTGATGGCTGCCAACTAGAAGGAATATTCTTGATCTTCTATGCAAAATTTTCAACTCCTTTGAGCGATCCCTGAATCATTTAGAATATACTTCAGGAGGCTACCTTTTGCACTTTCTTCTTCTCTTTCCCCATTTATTTACCTCCAAGTCTTGACGGTCCCCCCAATCCGTTCGGAAGGTACCCAAGAGACGTTATTCCGGAGGTACCGCAGAGCGTTAAACAAGTAGTAAACGAAATCCATATTCTTGACGCTGACTTAGAATTGTGGAGCAAGTGACCAATGCCCTTTCTCCCCTTCTTGCACATACAACACCAACAACAACAAACCCAGTGTAATCCCACAAGTGGGCTGAGGAGGGTAGTGTGTACGCAGACCTTACCCCTAACTTGTGAAGGCAGAGAGACTGTTTCCGATAGACCATCGGCTAAAGAAACACTAAACAAGAAGTGACCAACAGTAGTAACACAAGAAAAAAACAAAAGACACTGTGTGTAACAAAGATCTAAAAATAAGAAATACAAGAATACTACTAACAATACTGGTAAGAATTACACAATATGTAATAGCAAAGGTCAAGGAACACAAATGTAAGAATAATACTAATACTACTGGTACGATTAGGAGAAACTCTCGACTACCTATCAACCTAGAATCCTAATTCTCGACCTCTACACCTTTCGATTGAGGGTTATGTCCTCTGTAAGCTGAAGCAATGACATGTCCTGCATAATCACCTCCCCAATACTTCTTTGACCTACCTCTACCCTTCCTCAGACCCGCCATGGTCAACCTCTCACACCTCCTAATCGGAGCATCGATGTCTCTTCTCATCACATGTCCGAACCATCTCAGCCTCGGCTTCCGCAATTTGTCTTCCAGAGGGGACACTCCCACATTGTCCCTAATAACTTCATTCCTAATCTTATCTTTCCTGGCTCAACATCCTCATTTCGGCTACTCATCTTCTGTACATAGGATTTCTTGACTGGCCAACTCTCATCACCATACAACATAGTCGATCTAATTACTGTTTGGTAGAACTTGCCCGTTTCTTGGTGGCACATTCTTATCACACAAAACACCAGATGCGAGCCTCTATTTGATCCACCCCGCTCCGATACGATGTGTAACATCACCGTCAATCTCCCCGTTACCTTGGATAACAGTCCCAAGATACTTGAAACTCTCTCTCTTGGGAATGACTTGTGTATCAAGCTTCACGTCCACTTCTGCCTCATGCGTCCCCTCACGGAACTTGCACTCCAAGCATATGTTTTCGTCCCTACTCAACTTGAAACCTTTAGACTCCAAGGTATGTCTCCAAACCTCCAACCCTGCACTAATCCCACAACGCATCTTGTCAATCAGCATTATATCATCTACGAATAACATACACCGTGGCACCTTCCCTTGGATTTGTCGCGTCAACACATCCATCGCCAGAGCAAATAAAAATGGACTAAGAGCCGATCCCTGATGTAACCCCATCAACACTGGGAAGTGTTCTGAGTCTTCTTCCACAGTCCTCACTAGAGTTTTAGCACCATCTTACATATCTTTAATCACCCTAGTGTATGCTACTAGGATGCCACTAACCCCAAACATCTCGATAAGACCTCATTCGGGACTTTGTCGCAGGCTTTCTCTAGGTCAATGAACACTATATGCAAATCTTTCTTCCTCTCCCTATATTGCTCCACCAGTGTCCTTACAAGATGAATGGATCCTATGGTCGACCGTCCCGGCTTGAATCCGAACTGGTTCTCCGCTTCTCCTCATCCTCCTCTCCACTACCCGCTCCCAAACTTTCATAGTATGACTCAACAGCTTGATACCTTTGTAATTGTTGCAATTCTGGACATCCCCTTTATTTTTGTACACCGGGACTATCAAGCTCTACCTCCATTCCTCGGGCATCTTCTGCGTCCTAAAAATGACATTAAACAATCCAGTAAGCCACTCCAAGCTTGCTTGGGTCGCATCTTTCCAAAATTCTGTCAGAATCTCGTCCAGCCCAGTCGCTTTACCCCTGCTCATCTTCCGCACCTCCTACACAACCTCCTCGACCTTAAAGCGCCTACGAAAACCATAATCTCTCTGGCTCTCTAAGTTCTCCAGCTCACCAAGTACGATGTTCCTGTCACCATCCTCATTTAAGAGTTTATGGAAATATGTCTGCCGTACAACCTAAGCCTAATAGACGCCTCATCCACCAATACCTTACCATCCTCGTCTTTAATGCACCTCATTTGATCCAGGTTCCGAGCCTTCCTCTCTCTAACCTTAGCTAACCTGTACAAGCTCTTGTCACCCCCTTTACTCCCCAGCTCCTCATACAAGTGCCCAAACGCTGCATTCTTAGCCGTCGTGACCACTAATTTTGCCTCTTTCTTAGCCGTCCTATAGCACTACCTATTCGTCATCCTTTCCTCCTTGACTGTGCTCTCCACTAGCTAGCTTCAGATATGCTGCTTTCTTGGTTTCCACCTTTTTCTTGGATTTCTTTATTCCACCACCGGTCCCCTTTGTAACTTCCCGCGCATCCATTTGTGACCCCTAACACCTCTCTAGCAGCTTCCCTAATACAATTCGCTGTCGCGGACCACATATTACTTGCGTTCCCACTACTCCTCCAGGCCCCCATAGCCACCAACTTATGAGACTTGTCTTTAGTCAAGGCTCCTCACTTGATTTTGGATTGACCATACACCGCTCTCTTCTTCCTCTTTCTTTTAATTTTTAGGTCCATTACTAAGAGCCTATGTTCTGTTGATAGACAGTCACTCCAGATAACCTTGCAATCAGTGCACGAGCCTCTATCGTCCTTCCTATAGAGAAGGTAATCAATCTGAGTCTTGGCCACAGTACTCCGGAAAGTGACCAAGTGGTCTTCCCTCTTCTGAAAACACATGTTAGCTATCACCAAATCAAAAGCTTTAGCGTACTCCAACAACGAAATTCTTGCCTCGTTTCTACCTCCAAAGCCGAACTTCCATGCACATCGTCATAGCCCCTAACACTCTCCCCAATATGACCATTAAAATCACCTCCTATGAAAAGCTTCTCGGTAAGCGGGACACCTCGTACCACATCGTCTAAATTCTCCCAGAAGGGCCTCTTGACCTCTTCGTCCAAGCCCGCTTGAGGCGCGTAAGTACTAATCACGTTTAAAGTGAACCCACCAACCACTAGCTTAATAGTCATCAGCCTGTCGTTCACTCTCCTAACATCTACCACTAACTCTATGACATCCTTATAAACTAAAATACCTACCCCATTCTTGCCCCTGGCAACTCCTGAATACCACAATTTAAACCCGTTAACTTCCCGTGCTCTAGTACCCAACCATCTAGTCTCCTGGACACATACTATATTAATCTTCCTTTTCCGGAGAATCTTCCTTAAATCTGAAGACTTCCCTGTCAATGTCCTTATATTCCAGGACCCAATCCTCAGCTCGGCAGTTCAATTTACACCAAGATCTTGAAATTTGATCTCTCATATATTTGCAGCATCAAGTTAGGTGTTTTACGCAAACAAGAGATGCAGAACAAATATGTTTTCTCCCACTCAGAAATTATTTTAAAAATTCGTGCCATATGTTTTTGGAACAACTTGCAAAGGTGCTTTCATAATAATATAGAGTTATAGTAGAGAGACGGGATTTCCTTTACTTCTGTCGAAAAAAGTGAAAGCAATTCGATAAATCATGATGGATGACCTTACTCCAGAAACGAAGAATGAGGATTTCCGACAACAATTCAATCGTTTATGTGAGAAAGCAGGAGAGAAAATATTATTGATGTATTAATTATAATACAACAAGCCTTATTTAAAATTATACATATCCTATTCCTATTCAATGTGGGACTCGGACTAACTACATATTAATTACATAACTATCTAACACTCCCCCTCAAGTCAGTGCATACAAATCACATATACCGAGCTTGTTACATATGTAACTAATACGAGGATTAGTGAGGGACTTGGTGAAAATATCTGCAACCTGATCATTCGACTTCACAAACTTTGTAGCAATATTTCCTGAGAGTATCCTTTCTCTGACGAATTGATAGTCAATCTCAATGTGTTTAGTTCTCTCATGGAACTTCATGTTCGATGCAATATGAAAGACAACATGATTATCACACACAAGTTCTATTTGGCTGATCTCCCCAAATGTCAACTCCTTGAGCAACTGTTTGATCCAAGTTAGCTCACATGTTGCCATAGCCATTGCTCAATATTCTGCTTCTGCACGAGATCGAGCAACTATATTCTATTTCTTACTCTTCTAGGACACCAAATTACATCATACTAAAACACAATATCCAGATGTAGATTGCCTATCAGAAGGTGATCCTGCCCAATCAGCATCTGAGTATCCAACGATTTGCTCATGACATCGATCCTCAAATAATAATCCGTTGCATGGAGCTGATTTTATATATCGAAGAATGCGAACAGCTGCATCCCAATGAGTATCCATCAACTGACTCAACACTCATAGGAAAGGAATTGTCTGGTCGTAGTCATTGTGAGGCAATTTAATTTACCAACCAACCGCCTATATCTTGCAGGATTGCTAAGCGGCTCCCTTTGTCCCGGCAGAAGTTTTGAATTCAGATCCATAAGATTGTCAACAGGTCGTAGACCTGTCATTCTTGTCTCCTTAGGAATGTTTAAGGCATACTTCCGTTGTGAGATCACAGTACCCGAGCTGGACTGAGCTACCTCAATACCAAGAGAATACTTTAATTTGCCCAAATCCTTAGTCTGAAAGTGTTGAAAGTGACGTTGCTTCAACTTAGTTACCATCTTGAGCATTACCGGTAATAACAATATCGTCAACATAAACCACTAGATAAATATAGAGATTTGAAGCACAATACCGATAAAACACAGGGTGATCAGCTTCGCTACGGGTCATGCCAAACTCCTGAATAACTGTGCTCAACTTACCAAACCAGGCTTGCGGAGACTGCTTCAGACCTTAGAGTGACCTGCGCGACTGACATACTTAGTGCCACTAGACTCTGCCTGAACAATAAAACCAGGTGGTTGCTCCATATAAACTTCATCCTCAAGTTCACCGTGAAGAAAAGTATTCATAATGTCAATTGATAGAGAGGCCAATGGCAAACAACCATGGGTAGAAAAAGGCGGACTGATGTTATTTTAGCCACGGGAGAGAAAGTATCACTATAATCGAGTCAAAATATCTGAGTATACTCTTTGTCAACCCGAGCCTTAAGTCGATCAACCTTGCCATCTGGACCAACTTTGACTGCATACACTCAACGAGAACCAACAACAGATTTTTCTAAAGTAAGAGGAACAAGCTCCTAAGTATCACTTGTATGTAAAGTGGATATCTTGTCATTCATAGCCTGTCACCATCCTGAATGAGACAGTGCTTCACTTGTATACATAGGGATGGAAACAGAGAACAAAGATGATACAAATGCATAATGGGGTAATCAAAGACGATGATAACTTAAACTGACATAATGGGCATTAGGGTTAAGTGTGGACCGTATACCTTTCCGAAGCGTAGTCAGTGGACTAGGAGGTGACAAATATGTAATAGAAGTATAGTCAAGTACGGGACGTGAATCAGCTAGGCCTGATGCTGGGTGCGGACGATGATGATAAGTCAAGAGTGGTGTTCCTATGTCTAGGTATATCGGAGGAGCAACACTAGATTCCTCATTTGGTATGCGTAAGGCTTCTATGGTTGAGGATGTAGGGGGAGCTATAGGTGGAGGAGCTGGAGCTAGAGTTGGAGCCAGTGTTAAAAAAAGCGGGCGCTTCCTCACTTTAAGTGAGAAGTGAAGCGCGGGAAGGGTATCGCTACTGCCATTAAAAGCGGCTCAGGTATGCATAAGCGACCGTTTCTCTCTAAAAAGTGAGAAGCGGTGAAGCGCCCAGAAGCGATCGAAGCAGACGATTTTTCAATTAAAAGATCCAAAGTCTTTTTCCAATTAAAAGACCCAAATCGCTGTTTCTGTTTTAGCACTTCTTCTACTTCTTTAGCAGCAAACTAGGGTTTTTCTTCAAACCAGCGATTTCTTCCTCACTTCAAGCAGCGATTTGTTCAAGCAAAAAAGGGTTCTTCTTCTTCTTTTTCTTCAAGACTTCAACAGTACAACATCAATTTAGTTTCAACAGGTATGTTTTCTAGATTTATTTTCATTGTTCTTCTTTTTTCTTTTTTTTTTCTTTCTAAACGTCCAAAAAGCGTTGAAATGCTGGCGAATTTTTTCAGAAAAATTCTGCCCAGTTTCTGCCCAATTATTATGTCTTTTATTCTTAGTTCTTATGGCTTTTCTTATGTGTTATGTAGTTGTTCTTTTAATGGTGCCAAAAGAAGATAGGGAATTTTTTAAATTTTTTTAGTTTAAAATTCCGCTTCAGTTAAAAAAAGCGGGCGCTTCGCTTCTTGCTTTTCATGAAATGGGGGTTGTTGCTATTCCTCGTTTCACGCTATTTTTAACACTGGTTGGAGCTGTAGGTGATTGAGCCGTAAAGGAAGATGAAGCGAAAATTGTGATTGAATCTCCAAAAGATAGAACTGGTAGCACCTCAGATATGTCTAAATGATCACCTAGGCCTGTGAAGTATGGCTACATTTCAAAAAGGTAACATTAGCAGACATAAGGCGTTGCGGGAGGTCAGGTGAATGGCATTGATATCCATTTTGCGTTCTCGAAACGTCTAAATGCCATGTCTAGTCACTGTGAGGTAATTCAATTTGCCAACCAACCTCCTATACCTCGTAGGATCTCTAAGAGGCTCCCCCTGTCCAGGTAGAAGCTTAGCATTTAGATCCATAGGAGTGTCAACAGGCCTGCCGACCATCATTCCAGTCTCCTCAAGAATGTTTAAGGCATACTTCCGATGTGAAATAACAATACCAGAGCTAGACTAAGCGACCTCAATGCTTAGAAAATACTTCAATCTGCCCAGATCCTAAGTCCGGAAGTGTTGAAAGAGATGCTGCTTCAGGTTAGTAATACCACCCTAATCATTGCCAGTAATAACAATATCATCAACATAAACCACCAGATAAATACACAGATTAGGAGCAGAATGCCGATAAAACACAGAGTGATCAGTTTCACTACGAGTCATGCTGAACTCCTAAATAACTGTGCCGAACTTACCAAACCAAGCTCATTGCCAGTAATAACAATATCATCAACATAAACCACCAGATAAATACACAGATTAGGAGCAGAATGCCGATAAAACACAGAGTGATCAGTTTCACTACGAGTCATGCTGAACTCCTAAATAACTGTGCCGAACTTACCAAACCAAGCTCATTGCCAGTAATAACAATATCATCAACATAAACCACCAGATAAATACACAGATTAGGAGCAGAATGCCGATAAAACACAGAGTGATCAGTTTCACTACGAGTCATGCTGAACTCCTAAATAACTGTGCCGAACTTACCAAACCAAGCTCATTGCCAGTAATAACAATATCATCAACATAAACCACCAGATAAATACACAGATTAGGAGCAGAATGCCGATAAAACACAGAGTGATCAGTTTCACTACGAGTCATGCTGAACTCCTAAATAACTGTGCCGAACTTACCAAACCAAGCTCATTGCCAGTAATAACAATATCATCAACATAAACCACCAGATAAATACACAGATTAGGAGCAGAATGCCGATAAAACACAGAGTGATCAGTTTCACTACGAGTCATGCTGAACTCCTAAATAACTGTGCCGAACTTACCAAACCAAGCTCATTGCCAGTAATAACAATATCATCAACATAAACCACCAGATAAATACACAGATTAGGAGCAGAATGCCGATAAAACACAGAGTGATCAGTTTCACTACGAGTCATGCTGAACTCCTAAATAACTGTGCCGAACTTACCAAACCAAGCTCATTGCCAGTAATAACAATATCATCAACATAAACCACCAGATAAATACACAGATTAGGAGCAGAATGCCGATAAAACACAGAGTGATCAGTTTCACTACGAGTCATGCTGAACTCCTAAATAACTGTGCCGAACTTACCAAACCAAGCTCATTGCCAGTAATAACAATATCATCAACATAAACCACCAGATAAATACACAGATTAGGAGCAGAATGCCGATAAAACACAGAGTGATCAGTTTCACTACGAGTCATGCTGAACTCCTAAATAACTGTGCCGAACTTACCAAACCAAGCTCGAGGGGACTGTTTCAAACCATATAGTGACCTGCGCAATCAGCATACGAGACCACTTGACTCCCCTGAGCAACAAAACCAGGTGGTTGATCCATATAAACTTCTTCCTCAAGATCACCGTGGAGAAAAACATTCTTAATGTCTAACTGATAAAGAGGCCAATGACGTACAACATCCATGGAAAAAAAGAGACGAACAAATGCTACTTTAGGCACGGGAGAGAAAGTGTCACTATAATCAAGCTAAAAATCTGAGTGTATCCTTTTGCAACAAGATGAGCCTTAAGCCGATCAACCTAACCATCTGAGCCGACTTTGACTGCATAAACCCAACGACAACCAATAGTAGACTTACCTGAAGGAAAGGAACAAGCTCCCAAGTGCCACTCACATGTAAAGCAGACATCTCGTCAATCATAGTCCGTCACTATCCTGGACGAGATAGTGCCTCACATGTAGACTTACAGATAGAAACACTGGACAAAGATGATATAAAAACATAATGAGGTGATGACAAACGATGATCACTTAAACCGACATAATGAGGATTAGGATTAAGTGTGGATCGTACACCTTTGCGGAGTGCAATTGGTTGACTAAGAGGAGACGAGTCTGTAGTAGGTGCAGAATCTGATGCAGGACGTGAATCACATGGCCCTGATGCTTGGACGTGGATGGCGATGATAAGTCAAGAGTGGTGGAGCTGCAGAAGGTTGAATTGGACTAGGTGGTGGAACTTGAGTTATATGTGGTGGAACTGGAGCTATAGGTATTAGAGCTACAACTGGAGCTGTAGGTGGTGGAGCTGGAGTTGTAGAGGAAGATGAATGGGAGAGTGACTAAATCTCCAAAGGATGAAACTGGTAGCACCTTAGAAATATCTAAGTGATTACCTGGACCTGTGAAGTATGATTGAGTTTCAAAGAAGGTAATATCAACAGATATAAGGTACAGCCGGAGGTTAGGAGAATACATCGATACCCCTTTTGTGTTCTCGAGTAAACCGTAAATACGCACTGAAGAGCACGAGGAGCTAACTTATCTTTTCTTGGAGTAAGGTTATGAACAAAACATGTCCTTCCAAAGACACGGGGTGGAAGAGAGAACAAAGGTAAGTGGGGAAACAGGACAGAGAGTGGATCTTGATTCTGGATAGCTGAAGATGGCATACGATTAATAAGATAGCAAGATGTAATAACTGCATCCCCCCAAAAAACGCAACGGAACATGAGATTGTATGAGTAGGGTACGAGCTGTTTCAATAAGATGTCTATTCTTTCTTTCAGCTACCCCATTTTTTTGAGATTTGTACGGACAAGATGTTTGATTAATAATCCCATGAGAGTTCATAAATTGCTGAAATGGAAAAGACCAATACTCTGGGGCATTATCACTACGAAATGTGCAGATAGAAACCCCAAATTGATTTTGAATAGGTCTGGAAAATAGAAAACAACTCAGATCGATTTTTCATCAAAAATATCCAAGTGCGGAATAATTATCAATGAAACTGACAGTAGCGTAATACCAAGGTAGAACTGACCCGACTAGGACCCCAAATATTTGAATGGACTAAAGTAAAAGTTAACTTTGCTCGATTATCAAGACGCCGAGGGAAATTGGAGCGGGTATGCTTACCGAGCTGATATGGCTCACATTCTAGAGTGGACAAGTAAGGTAAACCAGGTACCATTTTCTGAAGTTTTGACAAATTGGGATGTCCCAACCGTTTATGTTATAAATCTGGTGAATCGGTAACAAGACAAGCTGTTGAATGGAGACAAGATGTGAGTCCATGTGATTTTGCAAGGATAGGTAATAAAGTCCATCTGATTCACGCCTGGTACCAATGATCCACCCTGTACTGCGTTCCAGTAACAAGGTCATCAAGAAAGAAAATAAAGCATTTAAGTGATTTGGCTAAGCGACTAACAACTATGAGATTAAAATGACTACTTGGAACATAAAGAACTAAATCTTAAGGTACGGAAGAAAGTGGACTTGCTTGACCTATTCCAGTTGCCATGGTTTGAGACCCGCTCGCCATGGTGAGTGTTGGGAGAGATTGAGAACTTGAAATAGTAGTGAAAAGAGATTTGTTACCAGAAATATGATCAGATCAGTGTTTTTGAGAGCGCAAAGCGCAAAAAAGCGACAGGGGCTCGCCTCGCTTCAAAAGCGAAGCGCACGCTTTATTAAAGTGAAGCGCAATTGTTAAAAAACATAATGTAAAATTATAAATAATCAAAAACATCA
>MU730281.1:0-14757 GCA_026770625.1 Nicotiana glauca
ATGTATATTTATATGCAAAATACTCTCAAAATAACACATGGATGCATATATAATCATGTCCAAACATCTTATTATTTTTCTTCAATTTTCAAAGATTTTAAAACCAATTTATTTCCCTATTTCATTCATAAAAAAACCCAATAATAATTACCAAATTATCATTTTTGGTGATTCATTTATTGGATTCTCATGTTTGTAATAAAATATAGCGAAGATAATTTTTGCATATTTATTACAAATTCATTTGGTATTTTTAAGCTAAAATTGCATGCAATTGCAATATTTGCCCCAGTTTAGATTTGACTATGTTTTATATTCATAACATTAGGTCGGATATTTTTAAATATCTAATTATATACTATAAATCATTTTAGCACCTTTAATTTATTTACAGAAGTTATTTTACTATTTTTTATAAATCAAACGGGAAAAAATGGCTATTTAAAAGCTAGCTAGATTTTATTTCGATTATAACCCAAATTGAACCCCATTTTGAATCCCAAATACCCTGACCCACAACCCATTTAAATGACCCACCCAAACTCCTATTTAATCCCAGCCGTTGATCGTTTCCTAATTAAACCCAAAGACCCCCCAAATCATTTTCATTCTTCATAATCTTCCACCTCTGAAACCCCTCTTCTCCCAAATTCTCTCTACAACCCCATCAAACCCTAGTCGTCGCACCCTAATTCTCCCTAACCTATGACCTTCCAAGTCAACGGAGACTTATGCTGGCCTTCTATGGCTCCTTTAAGTTTGTCCTTATAAATAAAGGCCAGACCATGAAGAACTCTGGTCCAACATTTGTTTGATTTTAGTTCATGGCTGTTCTCCAATCGTCTCTGACCTTTCCCCGGCCAGCCATGGCTATTTGAGTCAGACTTTTGACTCTCCTTTTTAGATCGTTGGTTTTCAAGGCCTTTCTCATCATTTGGGGTTCTTCTGAACCCTAATATCTAAGGTTCTGTCACAACCCCAACCCCGGTTGTGATGGCGCCCAAAACAATGCTAGGCATGCCTGACCAATTAACAACCTTACCCCATTTCTCATACAGTTTATTATTAGCTAACACAGTTGAATTTCCAAATCATCATATTAGAAGTCTGAAATAAGAGTTAAACATGAGAAATTTCGAACAATAATTTTACTACATAGCCCATATAGATCCAGTGTCACAAGTCTGAGCCTCTAATACATGTTCAATATCCTAATACATAGCAATCTAGGGAATGCGGATAAAGTAACCTAATAAAAGGGAGAGATCAGGGCTGCGAATGCAGTGCAACTACATCTATGCTCCTGGATATGCACTGCCCGACTGAAAATCCTAAACAGCCTCAGATGCTTCTGAATTTGCACGCAAGTTGCAGGGACTAATGTGAGTACTCCGACCCAGTGAGTAATATGCATAAATAATGACTGAGGGTAAGAAATCATAGAGGAACATAGAGTAATCTACATTGCGGCAGTTTAAAATAACAAGTAATATGAAAGCAATAAACCAATGAAATCAAAATATGGAAATGCCAGAGCAAATAAGCAGTTAAGTGACAGATATATATAAAGAAAATCAACACATAGAACGGTACCCTATAGTACCCGCTGCGGCGTGCAGTCCGATCCATTTATTTATCATCGACGGCGCTCACTGGGGGTGTACAGACTACAGGAGGGGCCCGATACGGCCCAAGCGCAACAACAATCCATCTCATGGAACCAATCTAGGCCCTATGCCTCATATCAATATCAGAATAACAATGATGTGGCGTGCAGCCCGATACCATAGTATCCTCACATCTGGCCCTTGGCCATACTCAGTCAAAAAATGATATAAGCCCCTCGGGAATTAGTAAAACAGTAACTCTGAGCCAAACATCATTTAACATATCATTGTAGTTTCAAAATCGACTAAAAGTGGCTGAGTTGTAAAACAGTAAAAAACGGTACGACTGAGTTCAAGTAGTAAATCAAAACAGTGAAGAAATAGTGATAAAAAACTCCCTGAAGGAGTTCAAATAGTTGGTACGAAGCCCAATTATGACAATTAGTCCAAATAATGATGATATCAATCAAGCTTCAATAAAATACGCGGTAAAAGCAACTCGGGAAGGACCAAGTCACAATCCCCAATAGTAAATGACCCGACGCTTGTCATTGAGCGTGTGTCTCACCTCAATATAGCACTACGTTGTGCAAATCCGGGGTTTCAAACCCTCAGGACATCATTTACATTTATTACTCACCTCAAACCGGCCAAAACTCTAGCTCGCTATGCCCTTGCCTCTCAAATCGGCCTCCTCAAGCGTCAAATCTGACCAAAACCAAAGTGAATACGTCACAATAGGATAAGGGAACAAAAACCAAACGAAAACAATCGAAAAATATCAAAAATCCTGAAATTAGCAAAATTCGAGCCTCGGGCCCGCTTCTCGAAACTCAGAAATTTTCACATCAACAGGTTCCCTATCTTGCCACAAGTCTATGCATATAAATAACACCAAAATCGGTGTCCAAATGACCCCTCAAATCCTAATTTAAAATCTCAAGCCTTAGTTCTTCCATTTTTGCTAAATTTCCATGAATTTCTAGGTTGATTCCACAGTATAATCACGTTTTTGGTTCATAAAACTTACCTCCAATCAATCCTTCTCGAATCCCTCTTCAATGTTTCCCAAAGAGCTCTCAAAATTTTCAACAATGGTGGAAAAATGACTTAAGCTCGCGGAATAAAATGTTCAGAACCTTCTGCCCAGCTACAGTAATTCCTTCTATGCGAACGCGGTCAAACCCCCGCGTTCACGATGCACAAAACATTCCTTGACCAAAATAACCCTTCATGAATGCGGTACCCTAACCGCGAACATGAAGCGTCCACTACCTCAACTACGAGAACGCGATCCCTTGGTCGCGAATGCGAAGAACAACACAAATGGACCCCAGATCCTCCTATGCGAACGCAAATAACTCCCCGCACACGCAAAGCACCAAAAACTCACCTTCCGCGTTCGTGGACCCACTATCGCGAACGCGAAGAACAAAATTAGGCTTGCCAAAAATTCTTCTATGCGATCGCGGCCCCAGGCTCGCGATCGCGATGACCAAATTACCCCTGCAACATCTGCTGCAATTTCTTAAGGTTCAAAACTTCCCGATAGCTATCAGAAATCATCCCGAAGACCCCCGGGACCTCAACCAAAAGCACCAACACTTCCTAAAACATCATTCAAACTTGTTTCAATCATCAAAACAACTCAAACAAATCCAAAACCATCAAATTACATCGAATTCAAGCCTAAGTTCTTCTAAAACTTCCGAAACACGCAGTTGACCAAAAACCAACCAAATCCCCTCCGAATGACCTAAAGTTTTACACACACATCCCAAATCACAAAAGGAAGCTACAACAACTCTCGGAATTCCATTCTGACCCTCGGATCAAAATCTCACCTATCAACCAGAAATTGCCAAAATACTAACTTCGCCAATTCAAGCCTAATTTTACACTGGACCTCCAAAAACAATTCCGATCACACTCCTAAGCCTCAAATCACCTCCCAGAACTAACCGAACGTTCAAAATTCACATCCGAGCCTTCTACACATAAGTGAACATCCAGTTGAATTTTCCAACTTAAGCCTTCTTAAAAGAGACTAAGTGTCATTTCTTACCAAATTCCACTCCAACGCAAACCAAATCAACTCGACCACATAAGACACAGATAACGAAGCATAAAGAAGCAAAATTTGGAAAAATGGAGCGGTAACTTATGAGACGACGGGTCGGGACGTCACATCCTCCTTAACTTGAACGAATGCTCGTCCTCGAGCGAGTCAAGAAATATACCTAAAGCCTCAAACATGTTAGGATATATGCTCCGCATCTCCCGCTTGGTCTCCCAGATAGCCTTCTCCATGGGCCGACCTCCCCACTGCACTTTCACTGAAGAAACATCCTTTGACTTCAACTTCTAATCCTGACGCTCCAAAATACCTGCTGGCTCTACATCATAAATCAAATCACCCTTCAACTAAATTGTACTAAAATCAAGAACATGGGACGGGTCTCCAATATACTTCCGCATCATAGAAAGATGGAAAACTGGATGCACACTCGACAAGTTGGGTGGCAAGGCAAGCTCATATGCGACCTCCCCAATCCTGCGAAGTACCTCAAACGGCCCAATAAACCACGGACTCAACTTCCCTTTCTTTTCGAATCTCATAAAACCTTTCGTAGGCGAAACCTTTAACAGGACTTTCTCGCCAACCATGTAGGATATATCTCGAACCCTCTTGTCCGCATAACTCTTCTGCCACAACTGTGCAGTACGAATTCTCTCCTGAATTAGCTTCACTTTATCTAAAGCATCCTGAACTAAATCTGTCCCCAATAGCCTAGTCTTACCAGGCTTGAACCAACCAACTAGAGATCTACACCGCCTCCCGTACAAAAGCCTTATATGGAGCCATCTAAATACTCGACTGGTAGCTGTTGTTGTAGGCAAACTCTACAAGCGGCAAAAACTGATCCCATGACCCTCTGAAATCAATAACACAGGTGCGTAGAATATCCTCAAATATCTGAACGGTGCGCTCGGACTGCCCATCTATCTGAGGGTGAAAAACTATGCTCAACTGCACCTGGGTGCCCAACTCTCGCTGAACGGACTTCAAAAACTAGGAAATAAACTAAGTAACCCTATCTGAGATAATGGAAACCAGAACACCATGCAACCGAACAATCTCTCGGATATAAATCTCTGCCAGCCGCTCTGAGGAATAAGTAGTACAGATAGGAATGAAGTGCGCGGACTTGGTCAGCCTGTCTACGATCACCCAAATAGCATCAAACTTCTTCAAAGTCTGTGGGAGTCTGGTAACAAAATCCATAGTGATCCTCTCCCATTTCCACTCGGGGATAACCATCCGCTGAAGCGATCCACCCGGTCTTTGATGCTCTAATTTCACCTGCTGACAATTGAGACACCGCGCTACAAACCCCACAATATCTTTCTTCATTCTCCGCTACCAATAATACTATCTAAGATCCTGGTAGATCTTCGTGGCACCGGATGAATGGAATACCGCGAGCTATGGGCCTCCTCCAATATCAACTCCCGGATCCCATCCACATTGGGCATACAAATTCGGCCCTACATCCTTAACACTCCATCATCACCAATGGTCACATCTATGGCATCGTCATGCTGAACTCTGTCCTTAAGGACAAGCAAATGCGAATCATTATACTGGTGCTCTCTGATGCGATCATATAAGGCAGACCGAGAAACCACACAAGCCAACACCCGACTAAGCTCCGAAATATCTAATCTCACAAACCGAATGGCCAAGTCCTGGACATCCATTGCAAGGGTCTCTCCCCAACTAGAATGTACGCCAAACTCCCCATACTCACTACCTTCGGCTCAACGCATCAGTCACCACATTGGCCTTTCTCGGATGGTACATAACAGTAATATCATAATCCTTAAGCAACTCTAGCCATCTCTATTGCCTCAAATTAAGATCCTTCTGCTTGATTAAATGCTGAAGACTGCGTTGATCAGTGAATACCTCACAAGGTACGCCATACAAGTAATGCCTCCAAATCTTCAATGCATGAACAATGGCAACCAACTCCAAATCATGAACAGGGTAGTTCTTCTCATGGGGATTCAACTGATGAGAAGCATAAGAAATAACTCTACCTTCCCGCATCAATACACAACCAATCCTAACTCTCGAAGCATCATAATACGCGGTATATGAACCTGAAGTTGATGGAAAAACCAATACTAGAGCTGTGGTTAAAACTGTATTGAGCTTCTAAAAGCTCTCCTCACACTCGTTCGACCACGCAAATGGAGCACCCTTCTGAATCAATTTGGTCAAGGGTGACGCAATAGATGAGAATCCCTAAACAAACCGGTGATAATAGCCTGCCAACACAGGAAAACTACGAATCTATGTGGCTAAGGACGGTCTAGGCCAACTCTGAACTGCCTCTATCTTGTTTGGATCAACCTGAATACCCTCGCTGGACACCACGTGTCCGAAGAAAGCCACCGAACTGAGCCAAACCTCACACTTTGAGAACTTTGTATAACTCGAAAATGCTCCACGTGCTCGTCCTGACTACGCGAGTATGCCAGGATATCATCAACCAAAGCAAAAACAAACGAATCCAGATAAGGCCGAAATACACTGATCATCAAGTGCATGAACGCTGCTAGGGCATTGGTCAGCACGAAAGATATGACAAGAAATTCATAGTGACCATATCTAGTCCTGAAAGCAGTCTTAAGAATATCTGAAACCCTAATCTTCAACTGGTGATAGCCCGAACGGAGATCAATCTTGGAAAACACCCTCGCTCCTGAAGTTGGTCGAATAAATCATCAATACGAGAAATGGGATACTTGTTCTTAATTATTACCTTATTCAATTGCCTATAATCGATGCACATTCTCATAGTGTCATCCTTCTTCTTCACAAACAGAACTGGCGCACCCCAAGGTGACATACTAGACCGAATGAACCCCTTACTTAGGAGCTCCAGAAGCTGCTCCTTCAATTTTTTCAACTCCGCTAGTGCCATACGATATGGCGGAATAAAGATGGGCTGAGTGCCTAGCACCAGGTAAATACCAAAATCAATATCCCTGTCTGGTGGCATGCCCGGCAGGTCTGCAGGAAATACGTAAGGAAAATCCCTCACAACTAAAACAGAATCAATACTAGGAGTCTCAGCTTCAACATACCTCACAAAAGCTAGATATGACAGACAACCCTTCCCAACCATACGTTGGGTCTTCAAGAAAGAAATCACTTTGCTAGGAACATAATCAGTCACACCACGCCACTCGATCCGCGGTACACCCGGCATAGCCAAAGTGACTATCTTAACGTGACATTCTAGAATAGAATGGCATGGAGATAACCAATCCATGCCCAAAATAGCATCAAAGTCCACCATGCTCAATAGCAATAGATCAACTCGGGTCTCCAGACCCCCAATAGTCACAACACATGACCGGTACACATGGTCCACAATAATAGTATCGCCCAACGGTGTAGACACATGAACATGTAAAGAAGAAACTCTTGGGGCACACCAACATAATGAGCAAAATATGAGGACACATAAGAATAGGTGGAACCGGAATCAAATAATATGAAGACATCTCTGTGGAAGACTGAAGCAATACCCGTGATGACCGCATCTGAAGCGATGGCATCTGTTCTACCTGGGACAGCATAAAAATGAGCCTGGCCATCGCTGGATCGACCTCCCCTTCTGGGGCGACCCCTGGCTACCTGTTCTCCACCCCTAGCTGGCTGGGGATGTGGTGATGTAATTGGAGCAGAAGTTGGGGGCTGACCCCTCTGTTGAAGATGACCACCACGAAGTCGAGGGCACTGCCTCCTCGTGTAACCAAACTCTCCGTACTCATAACAACTACCCGGTGCTGGAGATGGGGACTGAAGGGAACCCCTCGCACCGGAGTGACTGGCAGATGTACTCGGTATAGAAGAACCCAGAGCTGATAGGGCATGAGATGAACTCTAGGTTGGGAGGGCGCTGAGTGAAGGCTGACCCTGCTGGGACCCATGATGAACACGACCTGAAGATGCCCCATGATACTCTAGACGGGCCGACTGAGCAGGTCTGAAAGAATGACCTCTTCCATGCTGGAACTGGCCCCTCAAAAGAGCACCACTGTAACTGCCCGATCACGAGGCCTCTTGGCCTCCCTCTCCTTTGCTCATGACGACAAACTATCTCAATCTCACGAGCGATATCCACCACCTACTCGAACGTAGGACCCAATAGTCTCTCTCTAGTCATCAGAATACAAAGATGGTAGTTAAGCCCATCCACGAATCTATTGATCCTTCCGCGATCTGACGGAATCATCTAGGTGGCATGACGACCCAACTCAGAAAACCTCATCTTGTACTGGGTCACGGTCATATCTCCCCACGTCAACCACTCAAACTGCCTATGCAGCTCCTCTCTGTGAGACTGCGGCACATACTTCTCCAAGAAAAGAGTGGAGAACTGCTGCCAAGAAAGGGGTGCTGCACCGACATGCCTATGCCTCTCAAAATCCTCCCACCAAGTAAAGGCTTCCCCAGTAAAATGGAAGGTGGTAAATTCCACACCAATAGACTTGAGAATCCCTGCTGTATGGAGCATCCGCTGGCACCTATCAAGAAAACCCTGGGAATTCTCGCCCTCAGCACACTGAATGACAGAGGCTGGAGTCTACCAAACCTCTCAAGAAGCGCTACTCATCCTCCGACATAACTGGAACCCTGAACTCCGGCACTGGTGCAACTGGCTGAGCTGGAGGTGCCACTAGTCCCTGCACTGCCTACTCAGGTGTGCGAGCAGCATGGGTCTGGTTGCCTTCCCCGACCTGCGAAGTAGTTATTGCTGTGGTGGCTAAAACTGCTTGAGCCAGGCCAACGCAAACTGTCAAGATCTCCTGTAGACCTAGAATCACGATGGGCACAACTGGTGCCTGAACTGGTGTTGTTGGAGTCTGATCCGGAGCGTGGGCAGCTGGTGGATCAATATGTGCTTCCGTCACTGCTCTGCCTCTTCCACGACCACGACCGCATCCACGACCTCTAGTGGCCTCAGTGGGTGGTACTGGTTGTCGTCCACCTCGTCCGATAGCTCGCGTCCTCACCATATGTGAGAGAATAGAATAATATAAGTTTAGTTCTTAGATCAACAAAGTTGCACGGCAAGAATTTCAAGAATCTGAAGTTTTTCCTAAAGGTTCTACAGCCTCTGAAGGATAAATACAGACATTTCCGTACCGATCCGCGAGACTCTACTAAACCAGCTCAGGACTCGTGAGACCTATCAACCTAGGCTCTGATACCAACTTGTCACGACCCCAACCCCGGTCGTGATGGTGCCCAACACACTGCTAGGCAAGCCTGATGAATTAACAACCTTAACCCATTTCTCATACAGTTTATTCTTAGCTAACATAGTTGAATTTCCAAATCATCATATTAGAAGTTTCAAAATAAGTGTTAAACATGCAAAATTTTTAACAATAATTTTACTACATAGCCCATATAGATCCGGTGTCACAAGTCTGAGCCTCTAATACAAGTTCAGTAGCCTAATACATAGCAATCTAGGGAATGTGGATAAAGTAAGAGAATAGAAGGGAGTGATCAGGGCTGCGAACGTAGTGCAACTACCTCGATGCTCCTAGATATGTGGTGCCTGACTGAAATCCTGAACAGCTTCAGATGCACCTGAATCTGCACTCAAGGTACAGGGAGTAATGTAAGTACTCCGACCCAGTAAGTAATAAGCATAAATAATGACTGAGAGTAAGAAATCATGAAGTAACACAGAGTAATCTACATTGCGGCAGTTTAAAAAGCAAGAATATGGAAGCAATAAACTAATGAAATCGAAATATGGAAATGCGAGAGCAAATAAGCACTTAAGTGATAGAAATATATAAAGAAAATCAACACATAGAATGGCACCCAATAGTACCCACTGCGGAGTGCAGCCCCATTCATTTATTTATCGTCGACGGCGCTCACTGGGGGTGTACAGACTCCGGGAGGGGCCCCTTACGGCACAAGCGCAACAACAAGCCATCTCTTTGCACCAATCTTGGCCATCAGCCTCATATCAATATCAGAATAATACTACTGCGGCGCGCAACCCGATACTATAGTATCCTCACATCTTGCCCTTGGCCATACTTAGTCCAGAAATCATATAAGCCCCTCGGGAATTAGTAAAATGGTAACTCTCAGCCTAAACATCATTTAACATATCATTTTAGTTTCAAAATCGAGTAAGAGTGGTTGAGTTGTAAACAGTAAAAAACGGTATGACTAAGTTAAAGTAACAAATCAAAACAGTGAGGAAATAGTGATAAAAAACTCTGCGAAGGGGTTCAAACAGTTGGCACGAAGCCCAATTATGACAATTAGTCCAAATAATAATGATATCAATCAAGCTTCAATCAAATACGCGGTAAAAGCATCACTTGGGACGGACCAAGTCATAATCCTCAATAGTAAACGACCCCACACTCGTCATTGAGCATGTGCCTCACCGCAATATAGGATTACGATGTGCAAATCCGGGGTTTCAAACCCTCAGGACATCATTTGCATTCATTACTTACCTCAAACTTGCCAAAACTCTAGCTCGCTATGCCATTGCCTCTCAAATCTGCCTCCTCGCACGTCAAATCTGGCCAAAACCAGAGCGAATATGTCACAATAGGCTAAGGGAACAAAACCAAAACAAAAACAATCGAAAAATATCAAATATCCCAAAATTCGAAAAACTCAAGCCCTAGGCCCAGTTCTCAAAACTCAGAAATTTTCACATCAACGTGTTTCTTATCTCGCCACGATACTATCCATATAAATAACTCCCCGCAAACGTAAAGCACAAGAAACTCACCTTTCGCGTTCGCAGACCACTATCGCGAACGCGAAGAACAAAAATAGGCCTGCAAAAAATTCTTCTTTGCGATCACGATCCCAGGCTCATGATCGTAATGACCAAATTACCCTTGCAACATATGCTGCAATTTCTGCAATTTCTCAATGTTCAAAACTTCCCGATAGCCATCCGAAATCATCCCGAGGCCCCTCGGGACCTCAACCAAAAGCACCAACACTTCCTAAAACATCATTCAAACTTGTTCCAATCATCAAAACACCTCAAACAACACCAAAACCATCGAATTACATCGTATTCAAGCCTAAGTTCTTCTAAAACTTCCGAAACACACATTTGATTAAAAACCCAACCAAATCACCTCCGAATGACCTAAAATTTTACACACACATCCCAAATCACATAACGAAACTACATAAACTCTCATAATTCCATTACGACCCTCGGATTAAAATCTCACCTATCAACCGGAAATTGCCAAAATACTAACTTTGCCAATTCAAGCCTAATTCTACACCGGACCTCCAAAACCAATTCCGATCACACTCTTAAGCCTCAAATCACCTCCCGAAACTAACCGAACCATCAAAATTCACATCCGAGCGCTCTACACATAAGTAAACATCCGGTTGACTTTTCCAACTTAAGCCTTATTAAAAGAGACTAAGTGTCTCATTTCTTACCAAATTCCACTCCAACGCAAACCAAATCAACTCGACCACATAAGACACGGATAACAAAGAATAAAGAAGCAGAATTGGAAAAAACGAAGCAGTAACTCATGAGATGACAGCTCGGGTCGTCACAGGTTCTTTCGATTTCATTTAGATCTGCTTCAGATCTATGGTTTTCATTGAACTTCTAAGCGTTTTCTCAAAGTTTCTTTTAAAACTCTGCTTTCAAAACTTTTTATCTTTTCCAATTAGGGTTTTATTATTAAGTTATTTCGAAACTTTTCTCTGATTTTCTGGACATATTTTGCTATGTTTGCATATATCATTCTTCTACCTGGGTTTACATGTTAAAAGCCCTAGTTTCTTTTGACTATTTATTAGACTAATGCTTGCTTCTTTTAGTTTTGTCTGATTCACTTCTTCATTACCTTTTTAAAACTCTACTATTGTTGAAAACCCTATGGCTTTAGGTCTGAGGCCGTTCGTTTAAGTGTATGACTCGATTTGAAGTTCTTTATTTCAAAGTCTCTTATTCGTTTGTATGATTATTCTAACTCTGGATTTCTATCTTCTCTAAAACTCGATTATGCATGAAACCCTAATTTTTTAAAGGGGGTTTTCTTCACCTGCTACGGTGAGATCTTCGCACACTTTGATATTCTATGTTTCTTCGCTACTGATTCAATGTGACCTGAACTACATGACTATCATGCTTCAAATGTTTGCTATCTGCTAACTTTGTGCTATTATTTCATGCTGTTTCTTTTTGCCAATAGTTTGGCCTCGCAGGTCTAGTGCTTGTGCACTCTATTTATGTGCTGAGTTTCCTTCTTAGATGGTCCTTTAGTTTTGCGACTGATTTCAAAATTTTACTTTGTGAAATTCTGATTTCACCCGCCTGCTAAGGTTAATTGATTTCTTTTCCTGTCTTACTTTACTGAATTCTTTCCAAAAAATAGTGTATTTCTGTACCTAGACTCGATTGCTTACTTAATGTTCTATTACTTCTTTTATGGCAACTATTAGCCTCCTTACAAATTGATTTTCTTTCCTTATTTTAAACCTATCATTGCCTGTTAAGCAAGCGATCCCTTAATTAAAGGTAATCACTTGTATAATTGATTCTGAATTCTAATTGTTTCTATGTTTGTAGCTTATTACTTCTCTTTTACTCAATTTCAGAAAGCTATAAATACCCTATACTGCTTTCTTTCAAAAATATCAACAAAAGGCATAAAACACCTAAGTTCAGACACACACTCCACTAAATCCCTCTCTTTTCTCTGTTACTACTTGTATTTCTGCCTTACCTCGCCGGCTGAAAGCCAAGGCTAGGCTATGGGAAACTTGCTTTTTTTTTTCTGTACATCTGCATTTTACTGGTATATTCTAATTAAGCTTCTGCTCCAACAATAACATGCTTATTTACTATTTCTCGCATCCTTGTTTGTCTACTGTTCGTATTTAACCCAGTACCATTATTAAGCGTGCTGTAATTTCCCCCTTTTCTATTATGGATTAACGTATCCTGATTTGTGAATCCTAAATCCCTACCCCAATGTGGTTGGTTTAGGGCATGACAACATTGGACATTGCTGTGCATGACCCAAACCTGATCCTCTAGGATCATAACCTTTATCTTTTCCTCTAGCTGTTGTGTATTCTGATTGGTTTACAGGCATGTCAGGACCTCTCATTGTTGTGCATGCCCCAAACTAACCCATGCCTAAGTACACGGGTTCCTTACAATTGATTCCCAACCTCTGACCCCTTTTTATGAAGTCATTAACTCTGTGAAATGCTAATAGATGTCTCCCTATCACCCTTTCCCCTCTCCTTATTCCCTCAATTTTTTTCTTCTAAAAAACTATGTTTCTGCACTTTCACTATCTTCTTAGAACTTAAGGTCTTACCCTTTTATGTGAACTTTGCCTTGGGACCCATGAGCTCCCTCTGAACTTGGACACAAGGTCTGGTATTTCCACAATGCACTAATCTCTATCCTAGTTATGTAACTTGGGTATGAGCACTACCTGGGGTCCTCTTGAGACCCTTAGGGAACTTTGACACACTCAAGTCTGAGAAAGGCTTTGGATAAATGGAATTTGAGGTGGTTTATTCCATAACTCAGAGAGGAAGTCAAGAATCAGACTTCACTTTTCTGTTGTAATTAATTATTGGGCCTGTAATAGTTTCTGTAATAAACAGTGGGGTTGGCTAGTTAAATGGGTTAGGAGTTATGCATTCTTGAGGGTAGATATCATGCCTATAGGACCTGAGATGATGCATGCTTGATTCTGCAATTTAGAAATGATGCCTATAGGAACTAGAAATGGCCACAATAGATATCATGTCTATATAATCTGTCGTTTTAGATTATGCAGGTTTAATATTGCATTTTAGATACAATGTTATTAGGATCTAAATGGTTAAAATCAGTATCCCTTCGTAGAAATCATGCCTATAGGGATTCCCAAAGTAAGTAAAAAATCCGGTTCGTATTCACGGTCAATGTTAGATATCATGTCCATACAATTTAAAATCAACAATAGTAGATACTATCGCCTGCAAAATTTGAAACTAGTATGTTTTAAAATCAGGTTGTTCTGAATAAGTTTTTTTAAAATAATCTAATTTCCTTATTTAACGAGGACTAGTAAGCAATCCTGTAGGGTCTCAAACCATTCGTTGAAAAGTTGTTCTGCTTTGTCACACTTCTAAATTTGTAAGTAGATATTATGTTCCTAAGAACTCACCCAAACACTTAGGCAAGCCTTAGGGTAATAACAATAAAATTGAATCTGCCTTTTGAAATTACTACAACTAGTAGGCATGCCTGATTCATACTTCTTACCTGAGTTATGTGTTAAGCTGGTCTGCTTCAACAATTGAACTCCCCTTGTCTTTAGTATTTTTAATCAGACCCTAAATGTATGAGCAAGTCATGCTATTTATGTGTTTGTTTGAGGAGGTATACATGAGCCTTTACTTGTTTACATGTTTCCCTTGACATGCCGTGTTATTTGTTTTGAATGCCGCCTTATAATTTTACCTTTTGAAACAAAAATCAACCCAATATCCCTCCCCTTTAGGAATAGTAGTCCTAAATTCCTCCAGGACTGATAGGAATGGGACGGGTAATAACATGCAATAGTGTTCGAGACCAATCCGCGCTTTAGTACCTTAAACGGGGTGCACTACAAGAAAAAGCCTTATTTAAGACCAACTTTTAGGGATGAGTAAATAATCTCGTCGCTAATAATATATGTATTGGGACGAGATTATATTGAGGTCCTTAATGATTTATTTTATTGCGAAGGTAATAAATCTTGTCCCTAAAAAAAATAGTAGCTGGTCCCAAATTATAATTGAGAGGCAAAAGTGTGAGAGAGTCCCGCCAAATCTAATACCAAAAACTAAAAAATTAATTTTTTCTAAAAATTAGGTTCCAAAACTAAAAAGTTAAATGTTTTAACAAAATTAAACCTCTATTCTCAAAACAAAACAGAGTACTGCCGCTAGAATCCTCTGCCCTAATCTCCCGTCAAGCTAGCGTTGCTCGTCTGGTCGTGTGGAGCGAAATCGATCAACTGATCTGTGGAGCTGGTCTCGCTA
>MDKF010605902.1:0-48584 GCA_026770625.1 Nicotiana glauca
GAGCTTAATACTTGGGTTTTATTTGCAACGTCCGCAGAATCCTATTTAGAGGATATACTTTGGGCGTGATCACACTAATTGATATAATTTTTGTCATTAGACAGTTGGACATGCCTATTTTTAAGGTGATTGTCGTTAGTGTATTCATGAATACATGACGCGAATACATATGAATATATGCGCGTACAGCTGGACTGCCCTGATTTTAGGCGCTTGTTGGTGCTGTATTCATGAATACAGCAGTGCGAATACATGTGAATACATGCGCGTACAACTGGACTGCCCTGATTTTAGGTGTTTTTTGCTGTTGTATTCATGAATACACTATTGTAACAATTGAATAGTAGCTACAGAAAGTAATTATGTATATGATAGCTATAGAAAGTTAATAGCCACTAATAATAATGGTTTCTGAAAATTCCTGTTACAAAAATATCAGCAAGGGCCCAACACTTGATGCAGAAATAATTTTCTTAATTGTATTACTCTAACAGTTTAGTAAAGATCATTCATATAAATTTAAATAATATATTTAAAGATGAAAATTTCATATGTCCCTTTATTCAACAATACTATTGCGTTTTCGAGTTAGCTATCTGATTTTTGCTGGAGTTAACGATCAACGAAAAAGCAATAAATATGTTATCAATATTTCATCAACTTGTGTTTTCTTTTTGTGTGTTTTTTTTTATCATATTCTAATTTAAAATTTACAATAGATCTTTTTTTAAAAAGAAAAACAATAATTATGCTCATTGGTAGCACACAAATTCACAGGCAAACACATTTTGGTAATTTCTTAGCGCGTTATATTTAGGAAAACATTTCCTAATTTATTTGAACCTCATCAACTTGTAAATAACCAAAGAGATTGCACTTTTCTTCACTGATAATTTATTTGTTAATAGTATTAATAAGTTGAGATATATTCTTTTAATATGAGGAAAAACATATGTTACGTTAGAAGTGGACCTGAAAATATAGAAATAAATATTTCTAAAGGAGTATCAATTTAACGCTTTTTTCTATGAAGACTTTTCTCATTAACTACTTGAATTAAAGATAGTTGTTTGAGCAATTGCACTGTCACATCCCAAACTACCCCCTAGACGTGACTCACACCCAACTAACACCACCCGCTAGGCAGACCATGCTTTCATACCTTAGCCATCAATTTGCAGCATTTGATTAATTAAATATCTAAATGATATGATAATTAATTACGAACAATAATATCTCAAAATATTAGATTAAACTTCAGCCCAAATCCCACACTGTTCCAAATCCCACACTAGACCTAAATCTCAAATAAGAGAATTTCAAAAGACCTCATATGAATAAACGATAAAGACTCTTTTGGTTGCCTCCACGAACAATGCGGCGGCTCACCTCAATAACTGAATCAACTCTAGCGAACTTGTCGGCTACTAGCTCCGCTGTCACCAATAGTATCTGCATAGACATGCAGGTAAGGAGTGAGTTATACGTAAATATAACCCAGTAAGATCCTTGACACGCCACTTTAAATACCTCTCGAACAAGTATTAGAAAATACAAACACACCACAACACAAATGATATAGTAAATATGATAATTATACTACAACTGAATTTATGTGAATCAACAGAGTTAATAAGAATTAATCAACAAGACTGCCCACTATTAAGGACTTGTCATTTTGCAGTGAAAGAAATTTACCAACACATCTACGAGTCAACAACGGCATCACAATGCCTCAAATATGTAACAGGGCATACACAATGCTCACTGAAGCATACACAATGCCCCAAATATATCAAGAAGCATACACAATGCTGGGGTGATGTACAAAGGCATACACAAAGCCCCGACATCATGGCGCACAGCCGTATCAAACTCGACATCATGGCACACAGCCGTATCCAACTCAACATCATGGCGCACGGCCGTATCAAACTCAATATCATGGCGCACAGCCGTATCAAACTCAACATCATGGCACACAGCCGTATCAAACTCAACATCATGGCGCACAGCCGTATCAAACTCAACATCACGGCGCACAACCGAATCAAACTGTCAAACAACTTATAAAAATATTTTTTTTTGTATTTTCATAAAATAATATATTTGCGGCTAGTCTAATACCACCGATTCTGCCAAGCGCACGCTTGTTCCAACACATGGACCGGACAGAGAAAACATATTTTTAAAACGGGTTTTAGAAAAACAAGTATCAAAGTTTAAAGTCTCATTTACCTCGCTAGTGAAGTTTCCAACTTTGTAGTGTCTAGAACACCAACCAAACATCCTTCAATGGCCTATATCTATGTAAAATATTAATAAACGATGTTAGCTATGCTAACCGATGTCATTTTATAATTTTTGAAATATCGAGTCAAAGTTAACTAAAAAGCCATCTCCCCATCAACATGGTCAAATCACGAACAAATTACATTTTTAGTTAAGTATAAGTAATAGAATCCAAATACATAATCAGATTTCAATCTTAATGCCAACTGAAGGGTCATCTCTCAATTTTGTGATATTTCAAGTTTAAAGTTACGTCTCAAAAATTGATATCTTAAACAATAAACTTAAGTAAACTATATCCCAATAACTTGCTATCCAACTCATCATATAATTCATGTATACCAGTGTTCATGTAGTAAGAATAATAATTAAATTCAGAAAAAAATAGATAAATCAAATACCTTAAAATCGTGTCTTGCTGTAGCCGAGCGTGTAGCATATAAATATAGTACTTTAAATCCCATTGTTGCTTTGCTTAAGCGAAAGTTCACGTCCTATTCTCAATAAGGTTTCCTACCCAATTCAGTTCATGACTCCATGGGTTTATAGGATAGCAAATAAGCAGTTTTGCCTTTACTTAGGTTCCGCCGTCGAACTCCCTGAACACAGTTCCCTATATTCTTTTTCCTTCAACCATGAACTAAAACCCCACTTTCACTTAATTGTACCCTCTTATGTCACATGTCACGTGGGGCAGCCATAAATATTGGGCTTGGCCCTCTTTTTGTCTTATAAATTTTCCTCCTAACATGTATTTAATTCACTCTTCAAATATATAAACTAATTGATTAACTAGACACTTATTTAATATTTAAACTCATACTCTATATCTCTCAATTCCTAAGTACTACTTCCGGGCGTGTGTGTATATTATATCCATACGAAAATTAAGTAATTATTCATATCTCTGTAATCACTTAATAAGAAATTAAAATTAAATAAATAATTTAGAGGTCGAAAAAAAATGACGGGTTATTACATGCACCTTAAAACACACAATATAATCATAAAAGAGGAAACTTCATATTTGCTCGAGCAAATGTGCTCAATTGCGTTGTGGTAGCATGTGTAGGTGCACGAGGTGTTAAACAATGATTTCAGATAATTCCAGCGCAGTTCTTAGCACGTTCGAGGACGAACGTATGTTTAAGTAGGAGAGAATGTAACGACCCGACCGGTCATTTTGAGCTCTAACGCGTCGTTCGGCAGTTTGAGGCCATGAGCAGCTTTACTTCAGGTATTATGACTTGTACGTGTGTTCGGAATTGAATTTCAGAATTTCAGAGTTGATTTGGGAAAAAAATTCTCATTTCGGAAGCTTTAAGTTGGAAGAATTTGGTTAAGGTTGGATTTTTGAGTAAATGACCTCGGAATCGAGGTTTGAAGGTTCCAACAAGTTTGTATGATGATTTTGGACTTGGGCGTATATACGGATTGGATTTTGAATGACCCGGGAGCATTTCGGTGCCTATTATGGAAGTTAGCATTTTGGAAGAGCTTCATAAATTTGGGTTGAAGTGCATTTCAATGTAATCGATGTCCGTTTGAGATTTCGAGTATGAGAATAGCTCCGTATGGTGATTCTGGTATTCGGAGCACGCCTGAAAGTGGATTCGAATGTCCGTAGGTCATTTGGCAAAAGTTAAAATTTTTTAAGGTTTTTGAGAAGTTTGACCGAAAGTGAACTTTTTGATATTGGGGTCGGATTCTGATTACGGAAGTTGGAGTAGGTCTGCAATGTCAAATGTGACATGTGTGCAAAATTTGAGGTCAATCGGACGTGATTTGATAGGTTTCAGCATCAAATGTAGAAGTTTAAAGTTCTAAAGTTCATTAAGCTTGAATTGGGATGTGATTCATGATTTCGATGTTGTTTGATGTGATTTGAGGCCTTGAGCAGGTCCGTATTATATTTTGGGACATGTTGGTATGATTGGACGGGGTCCCGGGAGCCTTGGGTGTATTTCGTGATGGTCTCAGACCATTTTCTTTAGTTTTATGATTCCCGATTTGTGGTGTATCAAGTATGTATTGCAATCGCGGAATGGAGAACGCGATCATGAAGAGAAAATTGTACTGGAGAGAACATATTTTCTATGCTATCGCGGAAGTGGACTCACGATCGGGTGAGAGGGAGTTGTGAGCTGGGAAATTATGCCTTCGTGTTCGTAAAGTTTGGACTACGATCACGTTGTTCTGGATTGTTGTATATCGCGAACGCGTGGGAAAGTTCGCGTTTGCGAAGAAGAAGCTTTTGGGGCAGTGAAATTGGCCTTCGCAATCGCGAGGCCTTTTACGCGATCGCGAAGAAAGGAATTCTGGACAGTGAGTTGTTTTGAATCGGGGATTTTGCTCGCCTTCACTTTATTTCTTCCATGGGAGGCGATTTTGAAAAAAATTTTGAGTGTCAATTTCATCATCAAGCATGAGGTAAGTGGTTTCTACTACTTGTGAGTTAAATACAAGGTTTTATACATGGAATTAGACATGAACATTTGTAGAAATTAGGGATTTGAATAAAAACCTAGAAATTGGTATTTTTGGATTTTGACCATGAAATTGGACATGGAGTTTTGAATAAATTATTTGTTTGAGTTCGTGGTATTATGGGTAAAGTTTATCTTCAAATTTTTTTGGAATCCGGGCACGTGAGCCTAAGGGTGATCGACTTTTCGAACGGAGTTGAAAATTATAGTAAATCGGATTATAATAAGTATTAGAGTATATTTTGTGGAAGTTGCTCATTTATTGTCTAGTTTTGGAGCGTTGGGTGTCGATTTGAGTTGTTGGGAAGGCTTGGGAGCCGTCTATGGAACTTCGGAGCGATGTAAGTCTCCCTTCTAACCTTGTAAGAGGAAATTAACCCCATAGGTGAACTAAATTAATATGTGATTTTAATTGTGGGGGCTACATACGCACGAGATGACGAGAGTCCGTATGTAGCTACTAGCTATGCCTATGTCCGGGTAGTTTTTAAGTTTACATCATGCCTCGTTAATATTGCTATTTGATTTATGGTTATTGTTTGCCTTGAGAAAAAAGCAAGATTGGGGTTGCTTAATAATTGCGTTGAAAGGAATTTAAATTGTGGAATTTTAGATTTTAAAAGTTTTCATTTGAACTTCATATTCAAAAATAATTGAAGAATATTATAATAACTTAAGAAATCTATGTGTAACCACATCATTATTATATTCTGCGAGTGGGGTAAATTTCCATTACTCTTATGGGATCGGGTTGTTCGCCTTGGCAGGATTTATGTACCACACTCTCATGGGAGCGGGCCGTTTGCCTCTGCAGTTTAAAAGAGGCATCTATGGTTCGTGCCTATCAATCCTCGGCAGTGCATAATTTAAATATTATGTTGGATCGAGCCGTACGCCTCGTCATTTCCTATAAAATATCCTCATAGAATTGTGCGAAAGATTTGGTAAGAAGCTAGTGTATCTGTGAGTTTTCCTATTTGAATCATGACACCAAATCGATGAGATCCACTATATCTATACATATGCTTCGGTTAAGGAGAGAATTTCTAATAGAGAGCTTGAGCTTATTGCAAAGAGGAGGATTGTACAATGTATTTATACCCGTTTATTTGTTTCGTCTCATATCTGCTTACCATTACTGCACCTGATATTATTGGACCACTAGTAAGTGTCGGAGTCGACCTCTTGTCACTATTTCTTCATAACACCAATTAAGGATGAACAATCCAAAGAGATAATAATAATTTCAAGTAAGATAAACAGTTAGGAAAAGATAGCACATCAATAAGAGAGGTAAAAATCTTCAGTTAAGTTATATAAGAGTCAAATAGGAAATAAGAGTGGATCATGACGCAATTAATTCCAATAAAAGCAGGTAGAGGTGAGACTAGTAATTAAGAAAACTTAATTCAATACAAAATAACTTCATACTCAGTGAATTAAGGACCTAAGAACCCTAAAAGGCCAACTTTCTACAAATAAGCCCGAGCACGTACTCGTCAGCTCACGTACACGAACTTCACAAGATACAATTAGCATAGAAGACTCAAATCCTAAGGGGGTAGTTCCCCCATACAAGGTTAGGCAAGATACTTATCTCAAAGAAGACAAACCGATACTCAAAAATGAGCTTCTCGGGTGAAATAATATTCGGACGGCTAAAATCTAGCCAAAATAACTCAAAGCATAAATAAAACTCATAAGAAACTATTTTGGATCATAAAGCCTTAATCTTTATCAAAAATAAAAATCAACCCAAAAGTTTACCTCCGGGCCCGCAACTTGAAACCTGACAAATTTTCCAACCCCGAACACCCATTCCGATACGAGCTCAACCATACAAAAATTATCAAATTTCGATACCATTTGATCCCTCAAATCATTATTTTTTATTTTGAAAGTTTTTACAAATTTTTCACTTTGATTCTCACCATTTTGATGTTAAAACTCAAATAAAATCATGAAGTATACTTAGAAATTGATCAAGGGTACATAACCGATGTTGTAGATGAAATTCCTTTCTAAAAATTAGAGCTGTCAATATGAGCGGGGTCGGGCTAGCCCAGCCCAGCCCACGTTACGGGCTGGGCTGGGCTAGCCCATCATTTCAATGAGCCTTATAATGGTCAGCCCACCCCAGCCTTACGTGGGTTGCGGGCCCCCACGGGTCGGTCCATTATTTTTTTAAAATATAATTTTATATTTATTCTTTAAGTTCTAACAAAAATAAAAAAGATAAATATTTAAAACTTAAAAAAATCTTATTAGAAAAATTTTACAAAACTTAATAACATTTTATATTATTCCAATATATTTCAGTAAACACTAAAAAAGTAAAATACAAGACAATTTCATTCACTAAAAGTCAAAACTCAAAGCAAGCTATTCATGAGAACGTCCATGACAATTATGAGATATTCAACACATGATCTTCATCAAACACACTTAAATCTGCATGTTAGAAGGTTGTTTTAACATCTTCACTTTCTTCTATATTTACAATTCTTTGCAATATAAATTAGTTAAATATTAAGAATGATTAAAATTTTAAAATTAATTAGTACGTTTCAAGACTTTGATCTTTTAATATGATGAGCATAATAAACTTTAAGCTTGGGATACTCTTCTTGTTATTTTTTATCATATGAATTTTTATTTTATATATTTTAAATACATATTTTTATTAGGCCCACAGGCGGGCCCATCCCAACCTCAATCAAGCCTCACGGGCCACGGGCTTACTCGGGCCGGGCTTAAAAGCCTAGTTTTTAAATGGGCTCCAAATATTCTAGCCCAGCCCTGCTAAATCACGGGCTGGGCTGGATCGGCCCAACGGGCCAAGTCCATATTGACGGCTCTACTAAAAATCGCCTACTCTCGGGCCTAAGATTCAAAAATATCAAAAAATGAACCAAAACCCCGAATTACACAGATGAAAACAAGCTGCAGATGTCGCATTTGCTATCCATTGCGAACTCGTAAAAGTGAAGAAGCCTTCGCAATTGAAAATAAGAACAAGGCTGGAAAAGATCGCATTTGCGACAAAAAGTTCGCAATTGCGAACTGGGCATCGCAATTGCGATCACACCAAAAACCAACCGTCTCCCAATATGGAAATGAGCATAGCTCCCTCATACGATGTCCATCTCCGACGATTATTTTTGCTATGGCTCCAAAATTATGATATGAATGTAATGTTTTAATAAAAACTAAATTTGAAGCTCATTTCTTAATGTGGTACCATTTATGCTTGAAGAAACGAAGACGAAGCATAAAAAACAAACACAACACAATTTAAACCCATCCGAAACTCACAGCCACTCGAGACCTTGTCCGAACATACCAGCAAGTCCTATAACACAAAACGAACCTACTCGAGGCATCATATCATATCAAATAATATCGAAATTACGAATCGCACCAAGAATCGAACTTATGAACTTTCAAATTTTCCAACTTCTAAAACTATTGCCAAAACCTATCAAATCAACCAGAATGACGTCAAATTTTGCAGGCAAGTGTCAAATGATATAACGGAGTTGTTCCAACTCTCAGAATCGCACTCCAACCCTGATATCACCAAGTTCAACTATTGGTCGAACCTCTCCACCTTCCAAACTTCAACTTTTCCAACTTTCACCAATATGCTTTAAATTACTCTACGGACCTCTAAATCTAAATCTGGATGCACGCCTAAGTCCAAAATCATCATATGAAGCTGTTGAAATCATCCAAAACCTATTCCGGATCCATTTACACAAAAGTCAAATTCCTGTCAACTCTTACCGCTTAAGCTTCCAAAACGAGAATCCTTCTTTCTATTTGACTATGAATCATCTGGTAACTGAACTCGACCATGCACGCAAGTGAATACACATCATATGAAGCTGCTCAAGACCTTATGCTGCCGAACGAGACTTAAATTCTCAAAACGATCAGCCGGATCGTTACATTAAGTTATTCATAAACTCTACCATATTGGTATGACTTTGTGCTAGTTCGATTATTCACCAAAGTCTATCCAATTGGCATGACTTTTGTTATCTGCATTAAATTTATAAGTTAAAATATTCATCAAATTTTACTCGATTGGCATAATTTATCTGCGTTGTTCATAAAGTATCCCTCGAATTCACAATTTTGATTTTGATCAAAGCACATTAAGGGCCCATTTGGCCATTAGAAGTTCACTTTGTGTGGAAATTATTTTTTACTTTTTTCATAATTAATGTTTGGCCATAAAAAAAGTTTAAATTTTACTTGAAGTAGAATTTTGGAACTTATCAAAATTTAAAAAATACCAAAAAGTTATATTTAAATTTTAGTTTAAAAACAGCTCCAAGTTTTATTCATATTCCAAACACAATTCTAGTTTTTCAAATACTATTTTTCAACTTGAAAAAAAATATTTTTTCGGAATTTCAACTCTTATATCCAAACGACCACTAAATTTGCTTCAAATGATCTCATATTTGGAACAAAGCCTGCAAATACCAATACAGACGACTCACAATCAATAATTTAGTCAGATAACACCACATAAGAGGATCCATTAGTCTTCTTCGACACATCCTAAGGACCAACAATAGAGTTATAAAATTTTCAAAATAAGTCATTAAATCAATATATAAATAAAAATTTTATGCATAAATAATCTACACTTGGTCGATTTTAACAAGGCGAAATACGTAAACGGCCCTTTCAAGTTGTCCCCAACGATCAATTAGATATCTGTGATGACTCGACCCGTCGTCTCATGTGTTACTGCTCCGTTTTTTCCATTTATTGCTTCTTCATGTTTCGTTATCCGTATGTGGTGTGTGAGACTTGATTTAGATTGGTTTTGATAAGAAAGGAGACACTTAGTCTCTTTAAGGAAGGCTTAAGTTGGAAAAGTCAACCGGACGTTGACTTATGAGTTATAGGGCTCGTATGTGATCTCCGGTGATTCTTTTAGCTTCGAGAGGTGATTTGTTACTTAGGAGTGCGATCGGAATTAATTTTGGAGGTCCGATGTAGAATTAGGCTTGAATTGGCGAAGTTAGTATTTTGGCGAATTCCGGTTGATAGGTGAGATTTTGATACGAGGGTCAGAATGGAATTTCGAGAGTTTCTGTAGCTTCGATATGTGATTTGTGATGTGTGTGCAAAATTTCAGGTCATTCAGACGTCGTTTGATTGGGTTTTTGATCGAATGCGCGTTTCGGAAGTTTTTAAAGAACTTAGAAGTGAATCCGATGAGAAATGATGATTTTAGTGTTGTTTGATATGTTGTGATGATTGGATCAAGTTTGTATAATATTTTAAGACATGTTGGTACTTTTGGTTGAGGTCCCGGGGGCCTCGGGGTGGTTTCGGGGGGTCAATTGGACCATTTTTGGACTTGAGATTGCAGGTTTCAGCTGTTGGTGTTGCAGGAAAATATTCTTCATCGCGTTCGCGTGGGGTAAGTCGCGAATGCGTAGAGTAAATCTGAGGTCAAGGAAATTTGGCCTATGCGTTCGCATCAGTGGTCACGCGATCGCGTAGGGGAAGTGGGTCAGCCATCGCGTTCGCGTGTGAGAGGTTCGCGATCGCGTAGTATTAGTTGGTAGTGCATCGCATTCGCAGGGCTATAATCGCATTCGCGTATAGTTATTTTGAGAGGATGGATTTTTGGGTTATGCGATCGCGGGTCCTAGGTCGCGATCGCGTAGAAGGAAATGCAGGAGCTGGGCAGTGAGTAGTAGATTAGTACACTACGGGCAAGCCTATGGTGCATCTTTTATGTCATTTGAATGGTCTTTCTGAGAGTGAGTGAATTTTATCTATTTGAGTTCCTAATTATTCTTAATTTTTATTGCTTGTGGAACTACTCTCGTTTGCGATGTGAGGGCACTTGATTCATGAAGGAAAGGTAAATCTTGACCTCTGTGTAGAGTAAGTGAGTAAGTTAGGAATATTGCATGGCATGTGAGAGTCAACTCTTGAGGAAAAGATGTTACACTACCGGACTCAATCCTTGTGATTTGTTTTATAAAAACATTTCATCCGCGAGTTTTAGTCATTTTTCCTTCATTGTTGAGTATATTGAGAGCTCTTTGGGACAAATTGAAGAGGGATTCAAGGAGGATTGATTGGATGTAAGTTCCTTGACCTAAATACACGAGATTTATGATAGATTTAACATGAAAATTGGTTGAAATTCTTCAAAAGGGGTAAAGCTAGGCTTGAGTTTTTGATATTTCAAAATTGGGATTTGATAGGTCATTTGAGCTCGGATTTGGGAGTTCTTGTTATGTATGAACTCGTGGCGATACGAGGAATGCGCTAATGTGAGTTTTGTAATTTTTCGAGAAGCGGGCCCGGGGTTCGGGTTTTGCTAGTTTCGAGATTTTTGCTATTTCTCGATTGTTTTCGATTGGGTATTGTTCCCTTAGCATATTGTGATGTATTCACTCTGATTTTGGTTAGATACGATGCGCGTGTAGGCCGGTTTGAGGGTCAAAGGCGTCGCGGGCTAGAGATTTCACCGGTTCGAGGTGAGTAATACTTGTAAATGATATCCTGAGGGTTTGAAACCCCGAATTTGCACATCATAGTGCTGTATTGAGGTGACTTGCACGCCGAATATGAGCGTGGGGTAGAGCACCATTGGGGATTGTGACTTGGTCCGTCCCGGTTGTTGATTTTTGTCGCGTATTTGACTGAAACTACTTGTTATCATCATAATATTGGGTTGATTGCCATGTTTGGGCTTCGTGCCAATTATGTGAATCCTTCAGGGATTGATATCACTATTTTCATATTACTTTGCATATTATTTGATCTCGGTCCAGGGTTTTAATGCTGTTTTGCAAACTCAGCTATTTTTCTAAGATTTGAAAACTTAAACAACATTTTATTGACGTTTTGAGCTGAGAACTATGATTTTAATAGTGTCCAAGTGGCTTATGTGTATTTCTGGACCGAGCATGGATCGGGCTGCACGCCGTAGCAGTGTTATGGTGATTTTTGGATATATGGATGGCTCGGGCTGCACGCCACAGTGGTGTTACATTGATATTGCGCTTGGGCTGTAGGAGCCCCTCCGAAGTCTGAACCCCACAGTGAGCGCGTGTACCCAAATGGATCGGGCTGCGCGCCGCAGCGGTCATATGCATTGCATTGAATTCATGCATTGGTTCCTGTTGTACTACGTGGCATGACATTCAGCACTCTCATTTCATTGGCAACCATGCTACTTCTTGCACTGTTTACCAGATACCCTGGTGTTATTTGTTAGTGGAGTGTTGTGCCCAAGGGGCTGATTTATGTGCTGACTTGCACTATCTGTTTCGCATTTATTTTCTTAACTATTGAAAAAGATATTTCAAAAGAGTTTTTAACTGAGCCCAGGTATTTTCTAAAGGATTTCACGGTTTTACGGTTTTCTCAAAGGGTTGGACTATTCTGTATAGCATGATGGAGTGACTTACGTGGTTTCTTGCTGCTTAGTTATTATTTACTCTCATTACTCACTGAGTTGGAGTACTCACTTTACTCCCTGCACCTCAGGTACAGTTGCAAGAAATTGTTACCCGGTAGCGGGTTGAGCTGATTGAGGATTTTGCTATCGTAGCTGAGCAAGGTGACCGCCGGCGTTCGCGGCATCGGACTTCGTCTTTTGATTCTAAATCTTACTTTGTATATTATTGGCCCTGTAGTTGTGTTCAGATTTCTTTAGATGCTCGTGACTTGTGACACCCCGGTCGGGCTGTGTTGGGTTGTAAATATCAGTTATTAATGCCAATAAGTCGTATTTATCCATTCATTTATGTTTAATAATTTTTATAGAGACGAATTGGGTTAGTTGGCTGGCCTTGTCTTCACGAGCGGTGCTATCACGACCGGGTTCGGAAATGGGGTCGTGACAAGTTGGTATCAGAGCCTAGGTTACTAGGTCTCACGAGTCATGAGCAGGTTTAGTAGAGTCTCGCGAATCGGTACGGAGACGTCTGTATTTATCCTCAAGAGGCTGCAGAACCTTTAGGAAAAACTTCACCTTCTTGGAATTCTTATCGTGCGTACTTGATTTAGCTTGAGATATAGCTCTTGAAATTCCCTCCACACGTCTGTATGCGCACATGAGCGCTCAGTATTATATGTGTCTTGATGGCTTGTGATTCCCCGATCAAGGGGCGAGATGTGATCTTCGTGAGTATGTTGGGCCAGTCTGGAGGACTTGAGGCCAGATCTTTGCCTATGGCTTGAGCACCGAGGTGCTGATTGTATGAGCAAGTATTTTGAACCTATATGTTCGGTATAGCCCTTATTAGCCGGAATGGAGGTTGGATATCCATGTGCTGAGTATGTTAGTACTGTGAGATGCATCTATATGACTTAGTAGTGATGAAGAAGTCTGTTGGATAATAGATGAATTGTTAAGTGTTCGAGTCCTGTTGTGATTCGATGTGTAGCCCGAATTAGGGGCGCGTGAAGAATATTTTTCGTGTCTCTTAGTTGGAAAGTAAAGTGAATTACATGTGGCGGTATGAGTTCAAACTCAGGAAGACTAAATGACTGTGTAACATATATAATGGTGGGAGGTGTGTTGAAGTACTAAATTGAGGCGGAGCAGGTGGGTTATCTCATGCGGAGTGTTCTTAAGTGGTACGATTCTTATGTATATTGTTAGAAGATCTCATGGGTAATTAAAGAGTACGTGTTGAAATTTGATAAATTCGGGTCGCTCTAGAGGGTGGACTCAACTGATGAGGGGATGAATGCGAGGTTTGCCGAGGATTTCAGTACTAGATGATCTGTGTTTTCACAAACTAGTAGATGATTTGAGTTTAATTTCACTATGGTATTGTGGGATTATTAGAGTAAAAGTATTATGGGTTATTAAGTGTGTCCTGATATATGGCTTTGAGCCAAGTTGGGGAGGTTGCTGTTGATTTGATGATCGCACGGTTATGTGCTATGTTGGTTCCGTTTTAAGGTATGCTGGCAGATCAGTTCTGGTTGCAGAAATTGAGTCGAGGATGGCACGAGTGAAGCAAAATTTTGACAAAGGTTATATGGTACTTCGTAGATGTGTGGAAATAATAGGATGTCTTGAGCTGTTGTTGATAAAGAATGCTTAGCGTAAAGAGAAGGAAGTTGTTTGGTTTTATCGGAATGAGATCACGTCCTGCGGTGTCAGAGTGCTAATGAGGCACGGGTGGTAATGTCCGTTTGATCAGGTATATTGCAGTTCGAATATGAAGTAATGACTCTCGAGAATGGTTTTATTGTGTTCAAGATCCTACATGTAACAATCAGGTGTCTCAAGGTTGTGTATGTGGTCAGAGACTGTGTATTCATCGGAGAATGTCGAGGCTTGTGGTATTTTTATGTTAATTATGGGATCCTATGTATCGGCATCTGGAAAGTAATGGCAACGAATTCAGGTTCACAAGAAGTTCTTCAAGTAGAGTAATCTGGAATATGGTATTTCTGGGAACATTTGAGGGGCTATTTGGTGGCTCATGGGTTTGAGACAGTGTGGTCTTATGCTTAGGTCTCGTGTTGTGAGCCTGGGTTGAGGCATTGTGGTGCTACAGCAAGAGGGAATATCAAGTTGATCATGAATCAGAAGGAAAATTAAATAGATAGAATAGCTTGATAGTAGAACGAATCGGTATGGTGAGAATATGATTAATTCTTTGTATGTGTGCGAGGTAGTGAGCCCTTACAGGTATTGTGCAGCGAAGCTCTTGAGTTATGACAGCTTGCTTAGCTTGGTTTGGATAGTAGGATTCAGTCCTGGCAGTTTAGCTTGTGCAAATGGAACTGGGAGAGAGTTCTTGTTGAGTTTTATCGTGGTTCGGAGATGTATATATTTTCTTGGGGATGCGAAGCATGGAATGTGTAATGATTCTTCTTCTAGATGGGATTGACGGAAGGTCTTGGCTAGATGAGTTACAGTTCAGTTCTGAAAAGAAGTTCATAAAATTCTTAGGCAACGGGTAGCCTCAGGTAATCAAGGAAATGGTGCTGCTAAATGGAAGCGATTTGACGAGAGTATATGTCTCGGAAGAAGGGTAATGTGATTAGACTGATGATACTACGTTAGTATTGCGGTGCTTTCTTGCTAGATCGACTGTTGATATCTGAGTTTGTGTGATGGCATAGGGGAAATTTAGAATATCTATCGTGGGATGACTGGGTACATGAGGTATGATATGTATTCATACGATGGAATCTGGGATTGGGTACAGTGATTCGTGTGCTATACGGAGTTGGAGACTGGGAGTTCTCATGTTCAGGCTATGCAGTGGTTGTGGATTGTAGGTATCGATATCGTATAACGGCTATTAGAATTTGGAGGCCCAAGTGGATCCTTCTTTGTTTGGTATGTTGGGTTTTGGTTATGATGTTGAGATGTATACTGGCTGTCTCAATGTTGGGTTATTCTAGACTATTGTGCTATGGGCTATGTCGGAAAATACCACAGGTTGTATGGCGAGGTTCATCGGATCATGTTCTAGCAGAGTGGTTTGTATTCCAAAGACCAGCGGACGGTTGGGAAAGATTGCTTTTCTTAATTGGGCCTTCGTGGCGGATGTCAGTGCAAAAGTTTCTACCATTGATTCAGTTCCGGTATTGAGACACTTTTTCGGATGCGTTTCTTGTGGTCGGGCATGTCGCCGGGCGAGATTGTGGATTGCGGTATTTATTTGGTGTCGGGCACCGTATCGTACGGCTCCGGCAGGAGTTATAGTAGTGGAAGGAGCAGCTTCAGGCTTCTTGATATTGAGTTCGTTGGCAGGCCGAGGTGGCTACGTATTTAGCTTGAGTTAGCTTGGTTGGCCCCAAGTTGTATTGTTGAGGGATAGGTTGATTCGATTATTATTGAGCTTGTTAGTGATCTAAGGAGATCTGTGAGTTGCTTTTCTGTGCTGTGAGACGTTATGATTTGTTGGATATGGGCACATATGGTACGGTTCTATTAAGGATTCAGAAAGGAAGTTGAGCGGGAAGAGTAATTGAGTGTTGCTCGGTGTATGGAGTATTGGTTATGGCCTATCGGGTTGCGTGTTATTTGTTTCACCGTGGGTGTAATGGATTGCTTGGTTTCAGACATCAATATGTGTGTGGCTGTCTATTTTGAGCATGGTGACTTGAGGTGCTTCATGTATAACAGTGTTTGAATAGGATCGCGCATTGTGGCAAGGCCACATGAAGTTATGACCTTTCGAGGAGGATTCAGGTACTCTATTTCTATGATGTGAGACAAGGTCTCAGCTTTGTGTTGTAACAGTATTGGTGAGCTTGAGGTACAACTCTTCCGTTTGAGTCATTTGTCCTGATTTGAGTATGTTCAGACCGTTCCTTAATGGTGCGTGCATTATGCAAGTTGTGGCTTAGGCCTGTATTGAGGTGTCGTATCACCAGGGTGGTGTGTTGAATTCGAGGTGATCGTTGGAGTCATTAATGAATGCGAACAGATGTGATTTCAGCTTGTTAGAGGGTTAATATCGAGGTTCGGCTCGGGAATCTGTCGTGGTATTAGTCAAAATGGGAGTGGCTTCATGTATGGGTGATCTGAGGAATGGTTACGGTTTATCGCGTGTTTTATTTATCGTTTACAGTATATAAAAGTGATGGAATAAGACTTTAGCTAATAAGAGGTTTTCTATCGGTATTTGGTTATTGTGGGCAACTGTTGTGAATAGAGGCCATTATTTCGAGTGTTTGGATTATGTGGTATATCGTATGGTTTCACCGGAGGTTGCAGGTATGGGTTATTACGGCTGGTTCAGGCTTATTCTGAGTATAGATGTGAGGTTCTGATCTTGTGTATAATTTCGGAAAGTGCAATGTGGTTCTACGGTTGATGGTTTAGATGGACTGTGAAATTTCAGCTATATTGTGCTATCGGACCTATGTGAGATAGGGTGACGTGGGATCACCTCGGGTATATGCTTGGTAAGGTCATTCAGCTATTGGTTGGCTTCTAGGACAACTCTGGATACGCTCGAGGACGAGCGTTTGTTTAAGTTGGGGAGGATGTGACGACCCGACCCGTCGTCTCATGTGTTACTGCTCCGTTTTCCCCGTTTATTGCTTCTTCATATTTTGTTATCGGTATGTGGTGTGTGAGAGTTGATTTGGATTGGTTTTGATAAGAAAGGAGACACTTAGTCTCTTTAAGGAAGGCTTAAGTTGGAAAAGTCAATCGGACATTGACTAATGAGTTATAGGGCTGGGATGTGATCTCCGGTAATTCGGTTAGCTTCGGGAGGTGATTTGTGACTTAGGAGTGCGATCGGAATTGATTTTGGAGATCCGGTGTAGAATTAGGCTTGAATTGGCGAAGTTAGTATCTTGGTGAATTCCGGTTGATAGGTGAGATTTTGATCCGAGGGTCGAAATGGAATTCCGAGAGTTGTTGTAGCTTCGATATGTGATTTGTGATGTGTGCGCAAAATTTCAGGTCATTCGGACGTCGTTTGGTTGGGTTTTTGATCGAATGCATGTTTCGGAAGTTTTTAAAGAACTTAGGCTTGAATCCGATGAGAATTGATGATTTTAGTGTTGTTTGATGTGTTGTGATGATTGGAGCAAGTTTGGATAATGTTTTAAGATATGTTGGTGCTTTTGGTTGAGGTCCCGGGGGCCTCGGGGTAGTTTCGGAGGGTCAATCGGACCATTCTTGGACTTGAGATTGCAGGTTTTAGCTGTTGGTGTTGCAGAAAAATATTGTTCATCGCGTTTGCGCGGGGTAAGTCGTGAACGCATAGAGTAAATCTGAGGGCAAGGAAATTTGGCCTATGCGTTCGCATCAGTGGTCACGCGATCGCGTAGGGGAAGTGGGTTAGCCATCGCGTTTGCGTGTGAGAGGTTCGCGATCGCGTAGTATTAGTTGGTAGTGCATCGCGTTCGCAGGGCTCTAATCGCGTTCGCGTAGAGTTATTTTGAGAGGCTTGATTTTTGTGTTACGCGATCACGGGGCCTAGGTCGCGATCGCATAGAAGGAAATGCAGGAGCTGGGCAGTGAGTTTATAAATATTTCATCCACGAGTTTTAGTCATTTTTCCTCCATTGTTGAGTATATTGAGAGCTCTTTGGGACAAATTGAAGAGGGATTCAAGGAGGATTGATTGGAGGTAAGTTCCTTGGCCTAAATACACGAGATTTATGATAGATTTAACATGAAAATTGGTTGAAATTCTTCAAAAGGGGTAAAGCTAGGGCTTGAGTTTTTGATATTTCAAAACTGGGATTTGATAGGTCATTTGAGCTCGGATTTGGGAGTTCTTGGTATGTATGAACTCGTGGCGAGACGAGGAATCCGGTAATGTGAGTATTGTAATTTTTCGAGAAGCGGGCCAGGGACGGGTTTTGCTAGTTTCAAGATTTTTGCTATTTCTCGATTGTTTTCGATTGGGTATTGTTCCCTTAGCATATTGTGATGTATTCACTCTGATTTTGGTTAGATACGACGCGCGTGGAGGCCGGTTTGAGGGGAAAAAGCATCGCGGGCTAGAGATTTCACCGGTTCGAGGTGAGTAATACTTGTAAATGATATCCTGAGGGTTTGAAATCCTCATAGTGCTGTATTGAGGTGACTTGCATGCCGAATATGAGCGTGGGGTAGAGCACCGTTGGGGATTTTGACTTGGTCCATCCCGGTTGTTGATTTTTGCCGCGTATTTGACTGAAACTACTTGTTAGCATCATAATATTGGACTGATTGCCATATTTGGGCTTCGTGCCAACTATGTGAATCCTTCAGGGATTGATATCACTGTTTTCGCATTACTTTGCATATTATTTGATCTCGATCCAGGGTTTTAATACTGTTTTGCAAACTCAGCTATTTTTCTAAGTTTTGAAAACTTAAACAGCATTTTATTGGCGTTTTGAGCTGAGAACTATGATTTTAATAGTGTCCAAGTGGCTTATGTGCATTTCTAGACTGAGCATGAATCGGGCTGCGCACCGTAGCAGTGTTATGGTAATTTTTGGATATATGGATGGCTCGGTCTGCACGTCGCAGCGGTGTTACATTGATATTGCGCTTGGGCTGTAGGAGCCCTTCCGGAGTCTGAACCCCCGCAGTGAGCGCGGGAACCCAAATGGATCGGGCTGCGCGCCGTAGCGGTCATATGCATTGCATTGCATTCATGCATTAGTTCCTGTTGTACTACGTGGCATGACATTCAGCACTCTCATTTCATTGGCAACCATGCTACTTCTTGCACTGTTTACCAGATACCCTGGTGTTATTTGTTAGTGGAGTGTTGTGCCCAAGGGGTTGACTTATGTGCTGACTTGCACTATCTGTTTCGCATTCATTTGCTTAACTGTTGAAAAAGATATTTCAAAAGAGATTTTAACTGAGCCCAGGTATTTTCTAAAGGATTTCACAGTTTTACGGTTTTCTCAAAGGGTTGCACTGTTCTGTATCGCATGATGGAGTGCCTTACGTGATTTCTTGCTGCTCAGTTATTATTTACTCTTATTACTCACTGAGTTGGAGTATTCATTTTACTCTCTGCACCTCGCGTGCAGTTGCAGGAAATTGTTACCCGGTAGCGGGTTGAGCTGATTGAGGATTTTGCTATCGTAGCTGAGCAAGGTGACCGCCGACGTTCGCGGCATCGGACTTCGTCTTTTGATTCTAAATCTTACTTTGTATATTATTGGACCTGTAGTTGTGTTCAGATTTCTTTAGATGCTCGTGACTTGTGACGCCCCGGTCGGGCTGTATTGGGTTGTAAATATCAATTATTAATGCCTTTAAATCGTATTTATCCATTCATTTATGTTTAATAATTATTAAAGAGACGAATTAGGTTAGTTGGCTGGCCTAGTCTTCACGAGATGCGCCATCACGACCGGGTTCGGAAATGGGGTCGTGACAACATCTCATTCATTCAAAGAAGAAGATCAACTAAACACCCAGCACTATCAGCCTCCATAGCGTGAAACGCACCCTCGGAGATGCGAGTTATTTGCCTAAAATTAGATTAATTTTTTTATTTTTCTAAAAACAAGATGAACCCCACCTAATTTTAATACTTTCTTCTCCTCTAATTTTCTCCTCCACCATCCGCATCTTTCTCTATCCTAAATCACTTTTGCTTCCATTATTTCTTTCCTTACTTCATACTTTAACACTTTATTTGTTATGACCTAATTAAATCACTCATTTCACACTTCAAGGTTCCTTCAAATGGCGTAAATAACACAACTTAAATTTTGTGAAAATCTATTCTACGAAGATCCCCTTCTTCTTACCAACTATATTTGTCTATTGTTATAAAATTTTCAGTTCTTCATATTTACGCATTTCTTTCTCAAACATAAGGATGTTGAGGTGGATGTGCGGGCACACAAGGATGGAGAAGATTAGGGATGAAAATATTCGAAAGAAGGTGGGCGTGGCCCCCATGGAGGACAAGATGCGGGAAGCAAAAGTCAGATGGTTCGGGCACATTCAGAGGAGGAGCACCGATGCACCAGTAAGAAGGTGTGAGCGACTGGCTGTGGCGGGCACGAAGAGAGGTAGAGGGAGACCTAAGAAGTATTGGAGAGAGGTGATCAGGCAGGACATGGCGCGACTTAGAATTACTGAGGACATGGCCTTGGACATGTTAGTATGGAGGTCGAGCATTAAGGTTGTAGGTTAGAGGAAGTTGTGGATAATTTTAGAGCGAGAATAGCGAGTTAGGAACTAGTCTTAGGATACTACTGATTAGTTACTGATGCAGGGCTTTATCTGTTGGATATTAGTATACCTTTCTTCCACCCTTTTTCTTCATTCTTTTAGTGTTTCCGATATTTCATATATTGCTGTTATCTTGTTATTTTATGTATATTATGTATTTTATGTTATTTTATTATGAGTATATTGATAGTACTAATATATCTTTCTTGTTGCTTTCTTGAGCCGAGGGTCTCCTGAAAATAACCTCTCTGCCCCTCGGGTAGGGGTAAGGTCTGCGTACATATTACCCTCCCCAGATCCCACCTGTGGGATTATACTGGGTTGTTGTTGTTGTTTCTCAAACATACCATTTTCTTGTTCCCTATACAAACTATTTGGATTTCCATGACTTGATTTCTTTTTATTCAGTTTATTAAATATACAAAATCTTTTTCTAATCAAGAGAATTTATGGTGTAATTTTATTTTTATCCAGATTACCCATTGTGATAAAGAAGAAATTGAAGTGTGCAATAAGCATTACATTATTTAAGGACCAACCCCTTATAGAACCTTCCGATAACTCACTCGTCCGTCATAACAGGGGGATTTGCACTCGTATCATATATTTGTGTTACCTTTTAACCTTTACCCTATTTTAAAAATTATTATTTTGATAGTTAACCGACAAAAAATTCGTACTATAATATGACAATTACACCCTTGACAAAAGATATAAAAATTAGAAACTTATCCAAATTCATCTCCTCTCAGCACCTTTATCAAAAAATTAGAAACTTATCCAAATTTATCTTCAGAATTACACTTGCATGAAGTCGTTTCACGCTGAAGCTAAAACTTCATGCTAATGTAGCATGAAGTTGTTTCATGTTTAAGCTAAAACTTCATGCTATTAATATTGAAGCTAAAACTTCATGCTGCATGCTGAAGTTATATATCCTGCAAACTACAGTTTTGTCATGAGTTTTATTCGAAACTTCAGTCTAAACACGCTGAAGTTATTTAGTTCATTTGCTAAAACTTCAGACTAAACATGCTTAAATTTTTTAGTTCATTTTTAAAACTTTAGACTAAGTATGCTTAAGTTTTTTAGTTCATTTGCTAAACCATTAGACTAAACATGCTTAAGTTTTTTTAGTTCATTTGCTAGAACTTCATACTAAATATGCTTAAGTTTTTTAGTTCATTTGCTTAAACTTCAGACTAAACTTGTTTAATTTCTGTCTTGCAATATATAATTTTCTAAAGAGTTTTTGCTCATGCATGCTGAACTTATTTAGTTCATTTGCTAAAACTTCATACCAAAACATGCTGAAATTTTGTAATGCAATCTACAACTTTGTCCTAAGTTTTATCCGAAACGTCAATCTAAACAAGTTGAAGTTTTTAGTTCATTTGCTAAAACTTCAACCTAAACATGCTTAAGTTTTTGTCCTGCAATTGTCAATAGTCTTTTTAAAACGCAGGGCAAAATCTCTTTTTAAAACGCTTTTAAAAAAAAATGGGTACGGATGCAAACGAAAAAAATAAAACGGGTATAAATTAAAATGGCACGACCAAATACGACGCCCCATGCAATTTTTACCAATTAACACCTTCTTCAGTTAACTGGGCTTATTAACTCAAGGCCCAGTATCGACCAAACTAGTATAAAGACATATAAAACTAAAAGCGCGGCCAGGTTACACTCTGTGAAAGGAAAACAAGTAGGGCTTTAGCTTTCACCACACAAACGAAGAAGCAATGCCGAAGTCAAAGCGTAATAGAGTAGGTATAGTACAACCCTTGAAATTTCAATATCTGATTGCTGAGTTCTTAACCATTTGAATTGATAAGGTGTCGTAGTATATGTTTTTATATATAGTAATTTCTGAATTATTAAGCTGATGTGTTGTGGTTTCTAACTGCAGTGACCTTGTCGAAGACGAAGAAACTGTAAAAATAGTTTGCTTCGAATTTCCGAATTATCTCCAAAAATAAGGTAGCAAATGCACTTAACTTTTGGCAGAGTGTGAACCTCTTTAACCTCAAAATCATATACCAAAATCTTAAAATGAACCATGTTAGCTGAACAAATTCCAAATTCTACTCAAAAGATCGACTTTACAAAAAGAGTCAATCTCATAATCTAATTTGAGAAACATATAAACCACTATAATTTGAAATTAAGATATATGAACAAGAATAAGAAGGAAAGACAAAAACCCTAGAAAATGAAAGAGAAAATGGTACCTGAGATATATCTTGCCATGGGCGTAACAAGAAGATCAATGGTGCAAGTTTTCTCATACTCTATTCTGTATCTCCCTCCTGGGATCTTGAAATAGAGTGTCTACAATGGGTACGCTTGAGAGACACTAAAAAAGAGCTATGAAAAAACAAACAAGGGAAACTGAACAATCCTGAAGCGGAGTCAGAGGCGGATGCAGTGTGATAGTTATGGGTTTAATTGAACCCATAACTTTCGACGCGGAGTAGAAATTTATGTGTAAAAGTTCATTAAAATTGCAAAAATAATAGATTTGAACCCATAACTTTAAAAATATAATGAGTACAATGTTAAAAATCTTAAAAGTTGAACCCATAGAGTTAAAATCCTGGATCCGCCTCTGAGCGGAGTTGGTCGGCCAAATAAAAGGATACGAAAGGAATTACAAAAACTAACTACCTGCATAGGAGAAATACATATATGCGCAGATCAAATAAGAAAACGGAAAAAATGGGAGAATAAAACTCACTCGATAACTATAGACAGGTCTAACTATAAAATCATATACGATGAGATGGAGAAGTAGTCCTTCAAAATTGCATAAAGATAACAACAAAAGAAGTTATCGGCCCTTGTTCAGTTTCATTCGTGGAATAAGCTTAGCGCAAAGCCATAAATCGTTTCAATGGCAAAAGAACAGCACATGCAACTATCTAATTGTTTGTTGCAATTAGATCTCAAGTTTAGATGAATACAGAAGCAGAAGGAGAAGGGCACAATTGTAATACTCGGTCCGGCTTTTAATGCATAGGACACGCGTCATATCCTTGAAGCAGATCTCCGAACACCTATTCAATGCACATACTCCGGAAGACAATCCTGTCTACTTTTTATGTTGCTTGCTTTGGTTCTTTTATGACTGAAAGCCTCTAAGTTAGAATTTGGGCCGACCTGTAGTAGGAGCCTTAGGCCCCCAAGGGCACATGTTGTTGGCTAGGTCATCGCGGCAGAAGAGTTGCGGTAGCCGCCTTGAAGTACAATTTCTATCAAGAGGTGGGTAGAATCCTTTGTGGACGACTTAAATACACGACGGGGTATTGTAAGTGGCAGAGTAGCCTTGCTGCCACGATCCACTGAGATTTAGCCCTTTGTCGCTCCGATTCGTCCCTCCCCCTCCAAATCCAATCAATTTCTAACTTTCCCGAAAAGAGGTTTACTCCTTCTTTGATGCTATATTATATGCCAAGTGTTGGAAAATCGAACGATTCCTCAAGACCTTGGAACGTACACTATTATGTTGCCAATGTGACTTGACACTTAGTCATGTTAGGGAAAAGGCTTGCCTATGACACTAAACCCAATTTCACTACTAGAGCTTTTCCGAGGTGTTGCGTGCGATGCCAAGGCACAAGCGAAGACGATGTGCCAATGCAATGTCACAAATAGAGGTTTTTTGGGGTGTCGCATGCAAAGCCAAGGCCTATGTTTATGGTACGAAGTTGGGAATGGCAGGACGCCATGGCACGATGCCGGGCGTGGCATAGGGCATGGCCAAGGCCCGACGCAGGGCATGACAGGCTGTGTAAATGGCACAATGCAGGGCGTGACAAGGACTCGGGCGTGGCTATTACACGATGCAGGGCGTGGCCATGGCCTGACGCAGGGCATGGTAGGACGTTGCCATAGAACGATGCAGGGCATGGAAGGGCATGCATGGCACAACGTCGGGTATGACCATGGCACAAAGTCGGGCGTGGCCATGGAACAACGCGGGGCATGACAGGGAGTGGCCATGGCACGGCGTCGTGCGTGGCCATGGCACAACGCAAGGCATGGAAGGGAGTGGCCATGGCACATCATCGTGCGTGGCCATGGCACAACGTTGGGCGTGACCTTGGCACAAAGTCGGGCGTGGCCATGGCACGACGTCGGGCGCGGCCATGGCACGACGTCGGGCGCGACAGGGCGTGGCCATGGCGCGCACTACAAAAAAGTATAGAATTTGCAACAACTGAAATATTGTTAGCTAAAATAGATAAATGGCAACAACTTAATAAATTGTTGCTATAACATAGATTTTTGGGCAACAAAATTATCTTGTTGGCAAACATATTAATTTTGTTGTCATATTCTATGATTTAGATAATAAACTTTAAATTTTAATGATGGAAACAACGTTCGAGCAACAACTATAGTGTTGTTGCCGAATTTTAATAAATGGCAACAACTAATTTTAGTTATTACAAAAAATAAAATTTTTAACATAATAAAATTAAAGTATAAAGAGAATTGGCAACAAGAAAGTTTTTTTTGTTGGGAGTAGACATGGAATTGCCAATGAGATGCGTGGGTTGTTGTGGCCTAAAAAATTTCAATGTTCCGCCAAAATTAAAAGCGCCAAAATGTTTCGTGTAAAATAATTTTTCCCGGACTTTTAGCCCAATCTCTAGGGTACTTTTTCTTATCAGTTCTACTTGAAAGAGCCATTCTTCTGCTTCCTCCTTGTTGTGTCCTGTTGCTGCTGATCGGAGAATAATCGGTAAGAACTCTATCTTCAATTTCTTTACCGATTGCTTCTTCACTAAATTATTGAATTACCAATTTCTATGGTTGTAAGTACTTAATTGGGTATGAGTATCTTAATTTCTTCTATGCTAGATTAGGATTTGAACTATTTCTTCTCTAATTCCTTATGCTTCAAAAAGCAATTGTGCATAAGTTTTTCTTTTATTATTTTTCAATTTCTTGTTCTTTTTTTAATCATCGTAAATGGAGCTCTTCTAGCGGTGGTGGGGGTGTGGTACGTAAGGGTAGTTCAAGTTGGGGTGGGGAGGGGGGAGTGTGACTACGACGTCCTACCAAGTTCCACCTTTAGCAATTGTTGATCCCTCTAGATTTGCAGTTGAATTAGCCCATTCCCCTGTTGTTTCAATGGCTACAATTGTTACTGCTACTGGTGGCAGTGGTGGTTGTAGGACAGGCAGTGATGGTTGTACAGTTTGTACTGGTGGTGGTGTGTATGCACATCAAAATTTGATGTTGTTAGCTGTTAAAGAGGATTTAGGTGCTTTAGCTATGTTAGAAGATAGTGTGAAAAAGCTAAAGAGTCCTAAAGCATCACCTCGCCAAACATTAAGCAAATCCCAAAATTTTTTTCTATCATAAAAGTTGTATTTGCGTACACATAAAATTCAGAAACAACTAGGTTACAAATATCCTTGAGTTAATGAAGTCAAGCAGAGAAGGAAACTAGAAAGATGTTAGTAACAAATTGGCCTTCTCAAATAATAGTCAACTTATCTTTCACACGTTAAATTTCAAAAGAATGACTAATATAGATATTACAAGACCCAACGATATTGCCTTTAACTTTAGCTTTTGCTTTTCTTTTCTTGGTGGTTTAGAGCCTAGCAAGTGCAAACGCACTTGTAATATCCATCCATTTTTATGAACCACAGCAAGCTAATTTTTGGGTAGCTTGACTACCTCCAGCTCCTACATATGGTTGATTAATCTTGAGCGTCGAAGGCTGCAACGTCAACTAATGAGTTCAGTATTTGGAAAGAAAAATAAAAAGGATATCTAGTTCTCGGCTTTGTTCGTCTTCCTACCTTCTTTAAATAACTCTTAAGAATTTACCAAACTGGTTAAGTTACCTCAGCCTTGGATATCTGAGTCTGCTAGCCTTTGCTTTGTATCTCTTGCTACTGAGAAGAAAACTTGTTCCACGTTAAGATTTATCTTTGCACTCTGCAGTGAAACGGTAAGACTTAGTACAGCAAAACCTACCAGCATTTCTTTATAGATTGTTGAACATACGTACAGTTTCAAAAAACTTAATCCCGTACTCATCTACAAGTGCTCGGCCCTTTGAAGTAGGAACAACCTACAAAAGGGTTTGTTTTGACCAATAATTAGATCTTCATTGAAACACAAACCATCAAACTACTTCTATTTCTATCCACTTCTCTCTTCTTCTTTCCTACTTTAGGGATATTGTGTCTTGCCACCCCTAAGGTTGGGGAGGAAAGGAGCAGGAATAATTATAGAAAAAGAATCAGCCCAAATGAGAACCTACTCTCTTGCTTTCATCCATGTTAGACTTGTTTCCAACAAGTATTTTGTTGACATTGTCTGAAGCATGCTTCTCAATGTTACGAATCCAGTTCCTAATGTCTGCAGATAGGTTACTACCCGTACCCAAGGGAGGGAAAAGAAAGAGAAAAGTAAAGAAAGGGAAAAAAGGACTTTTAGTCAGGGTGTACGGATTACGAAGAGCAACTTATTGATGAAGATGAGAAATAGGCATAAAATAAGCATTCACAAGCTTAATTCAACTTTGCAAAATAATACATACACAAGATCAATTATAATTGACTCTCTTCTTAGGGGGCCAAGAGATAGAGGTCGCACGGAAATGTAGGGAAGAAACAAAAGGTGGAGAAAAACATCATAAGATCGAATCCACAGAAGGTTCAATTAAGTAGACAAAAACGAAGAGAATATATGTATTGTTTAATTTTTGAAACTTCATTTTTTTTTTCACTTGCTATCTTTTTTTTTTTCTTGTTATTTTTCAAGATGCTACTCATCTTCCTTTGCTTTAGTGGCTATTAGTTCAAATTATATATTTTTTATTTTAACTATTTTCTAATATAGAGACTTTATCTAACTTCTATTTTAGATAATTAAGTAAAAACTTGTAATACTAGAGCTGATGAAAGAGTGACTATCTGATACTTGAAGAAAATCCGATTCTGGAGTTAATAGAATGCACCTACTTATTGGTCCTTAGAACTAATTAGTACTGACAAGTATGTGTTGCATATCACATACTGAAATTCTTGGTATTATCTGTCTATCAACATAATTCGTCACTCTTTTTAAGTTCCAGTTATATTGTTATATTGAATATTTAACTGCATCCAAAGTTGATCATTAGCCTGTGAATATTCGGCTTTATGTAGGTGTGAACTTATGAGAAAAAGTTAAATTATAAAATATAATTATATAGTTTTACACTTATTGTTTTATATTTTATTGTAGACAAGTATATGATGGATAAGAATTGGCTACTTATTAAGAATATAACATTACCAAAATACTTGAATGGTGTGGAATATTTTTTGAACTTTGCATTTTCTAATCCAGAGGTTGGTGTAAGAATCCAATGTCCGTGCATTAAATGTAATAATGTGCTTAGAAAATCACGCGATGAGGTTAAGATAAATTTTCTTAGGTGGGGAATAGATCCGACCTATGATAGGTGGATTTATCATGGTGAGTCGGATTCATCTTCAGATGATGAAATAAATTCCGATACAGATTCAAATTTAGGGAATGATGATGCTCGCACTTTTGAAATGTTACATGACATGTATCGTGGTATTCCCTCTAATAGTCGTGAGTTTGATTAGACCACTGAGCCTAGGTACGAAGATCCAAATACAGAAGCTAAAAGTTTCTATAGGTTATTAAAGGATGCAGAGCAAAAGTTATATCCAGATTATGAAAAGTTTGGATAGTTTGGTAATGCGTCTTTTTCAGATGAAGTGCCTATATGGCTGGAGTAATACTTCTTTTGACTCTTTGTTAAAATTATTGAGTGATAATCTTCCCAAAGGAAATGTGCTCCCTAATTCTATCTATGAAGTTCAAAAGATCATAAAATATTTGGGTCTAGAATATGTGAAGATAGACGCATGTGTTAATAATTTTATTTTATATAGAAAGGAATATGCTGATCTTAAGCAATGCTCTAGATGTAATGACAAAAGATGGATGGTAAGAAAAGGAGAAGATATTAATGATGAAGTTGCTTTAAGAAAATTGAATAAGAGAAATAAAAGAATTCCTAGAAAGATTCTTAGATACTTTCCTTTGATACCACGACTAAAACGATTATTTATGACAAAACAAACCACAGAAGATATGACATGGCATAAAAATAAGAGAGTTGATGATGGAGTATTAAGGCATCCAGCTGACTCATTGGCATGGAAAACTTTTTACGAAAAATATTCAAGTTTTGCTTCAGATCCACGTAATGTAAGATTTGGGCTTGCTTTAGATGATTTTAATCCTTTTGGTTCGATGAGTAATGTCTATAGCATGTGACCAGTAGTTTTAATTCCATATAATCTCCCCCCATGGATATGTATGAAACAATCTCATATTTTGTTATCCTTACTTATTCCTGGACCAAAAAGTCCTGGTATGAATATTGACGTATACCTCCTACCCTTGATCGATGATTTAAAAACCTTATGGGAGAGTGGAATTGAGACTTATGATGCCTTAAGAAATAAAATCTTCACTTGCATGCTACTTTGTTGTGGACGATTAATGACTTTCCAGCTTATGGTATGTTATCTGGTTGGAGCACCAAAGGTAGATTAGTGTCACGACCCCAGTTCATCCTCCATGAACATGTCGTGATAGCACCTAGTTCCTACAACTAGGTAAGCCTAACAATGCGGAATTTAATATAGCTTTTTGAATCATTTAATTAAACTAAGAAAATCTAGAAGGAAATGATATATATAAGTTCCACTTGGCATATACAACTCAAAACAGAATGCGGAAGTCTACAATCTCATCCCAAAACCCGGAAACCCACGGGAACCACAGGCTAATAGAAACATAAAACACTGCTCTAACTCCAGAATATCTAAACAACTGGAAAAAAAGATAAGCTAACTACGAAAGCTGGAATAGAGTAGAGACTCCTGGTCTGCGAACGCGGCAGATATACCTCGAAGTCTCCGCTAACTCTCTCCGCCTCGATGATAGTACGCTTGGGTGGAGGAACCTGGATCTGCACATAAAAAAAATATGCGCAGAAGGGGCAAGAGTACACCACAACGGTACTCAGTAAGTGCCAAGCCTAACCTTGGTTGGGTAGTGACGAGGAAGGTCAGGGCCCTACTGAGGTAAAATATAATAATAAATTAATAGTATGAAAGAAATGGCAGTAATAATTAGCACAGCAGTGAGATAAGACAGGTCAACAAGGCAGTAACAACTACACAAAGAACAAAGTAAACACGGAATGTGTATAGCTCAATACCAGTGATAACAATGAGGATCTCCCAGGATACCGTCCAGTAGTCCTTTTTCTCATCTGTCCAGTGGATCTCCCGGGATACTGTCCCGTAGTCCATCACATATGTAAATCCGAAGGATCTCCCGGGATACCATCCCGTAGTCCAACCATCAATATTCAGGGGGATCTATCGGGAATCTAACCCGCAGTCCCAAAGTAAAAGTGCAGGGGATCTATCGGGAATCTAACCCGCAGTCCCAAAGTAAAAGTGCAGGGGGATCTACCGGGAATCGAACCCGTAGTCCCAAAGTAAACAAACAAGGGGGAGCTACCGGAATTCCACATCCGTAGTCCCAATATAAATGCGCAATCACCACCAGAAGATATACAGAAATGAAGTGCAAAAGACAAGCAACAGGTAGTACTGGCCTAGCATGCTTCACGTAGTACAGTCAATGCAACTTAAGCAAGTTAAATCAACTAAACATGCTTTCCTAATCTAGCACAGGTTATAATTGAAAGTAGAATAAAGCAAATATGAAAGAAACTCAATCTCAATATCTTAGGTAAAAACCGAATTTTCAACAATTGGATCAAGTACGCACTCGTCACCTCGCGTACAAGGCACTCAAAATACCAAATAACAAATCCTAAGGGGAAAGGTCCCCCACACAAGGTTAGACAAGCCATTTATCTCGAACCTGCTAAAAAATCATCCAGAAACCACGCCTTTGCCACGAGTATCCGACTCCAAATGTCCCAAATCTTTTCAATTCAATTACATATCGTAAATAACATCTCAAGCAACTGATTCTACAATTAAATTCAAAGACAAGACGCGAAATTAGGTAAAATGACCAAAATGCTTTCAGGACAACATCTCGGAATCAAATAACTTTTACATTTTTAGAACCCTCGTACTCTCACGAGTCTAACCATATAAAAATCTCCCAAATCAGATACCAAAAACTTGCTCAAAACTCAGAATTTCGGCCTAAGAAGTTTCTTCCGATATTTCCCAATTTTGATCCTCAAATTCGAATTTAAAAGATGGATTTAACTATATAATGATGAAATATAACTAGAAGGGATTAAAGAAACGTTACCCAATAATCTCCTCTTCAAAACCCTCTCAAAATCGCCCTTCCCCGAGCTCAATTTGATTTTTCTAACTTTTGAAAACTAACCCTCGAAATCTCTATATCTGAACAGAGCTTTTCGCTTCTGCGGACCATTAACCGCTTATGCGGTTTCGCTTCTGTGGAAGAACAGCCGCTTCTGCGATTTCCTTAAAATGCCTCAAATCCGCTTCTGCGGTTATTTCCTCGCAGATGCGGTCCCGCTTCTGCGGACTAACCACCGCATCTGCGGAAACTAAAAATCTTGAACAAAACCGCTTCTGCGGTCCTCCACGCCGCATCTGCGGTTACCAAGCCGCAGATGCGGAAATACCAGAAGCAGCAAAGACTAATATTTCCAAACTTCCAAAATCCTTCCGTCAACCATCCGAAATCATCCCGAGACCCCCGGGACCTCAACCAAAAGCACCAATAACACCTAATACCTCATTCAAACTTGTACCAATCCTTAAACCACCTAAAATAGCGCCAGAAACTCGAATTAAACAAGGATTTAAGCCTAAGAACTTCAAATTTATCAAAATACACTTTCGATAAAAAAACTAACCAAAACACGTCCGAATGATCTGAAATTTTGCACACACATCCCAAATCACATGACGGAGCTACTGCAACTTCCGGAATTCCAGTCCGACCCTCGGATCAAAAACTCACCATCGGACCGAAAACTTCCAAAATTCAAACTTCGGCATTTCAAGCCTAAATGAGCTACGGACTTCCAAAATACATTCCGAACACGCTCCCAACCCCAAAGTCACCTAACGAAGATAACGGAACCAACGGATTTCCATTATGAGGTCGTCTTCACACTGTTTCGACTACGGACCATTTTTCAACACTTAAGCTCTCATTTAGGGACTAAGTGTCCCAAAACTCTCCGAAACCCAACACCGAACGTCTCGGCAAGCCAAAATAGCAGAATTGAACTTAGGGGAAACAGTTAATAGTGGATCGGGGCGTTAATTCTTAAGACGACCGGCAGGGTTGTCACATCCTCCTACACTTAAACATTCGTTCGTCCTCGAACGACCATAGAGAACATACCTGAAGTAGTGAAAAGATGAGGCTAACTACTGCGCATATCCTGCTCGATCTCCCAAGTCGCCTCCTTGGCTGGCTGAACCCGCCACTGAACCTTCACTGAAGCTATGTTCTTTGACCTCAACTTTCTGATCTGCCTATCCAATATAGCCACTGGCTCCTCAACATAGGATAGATCCTTGTCTAACTGGACTGAACTGAAATCCAACACGTGCGACGGATCACCGTGATACCTCCGGAGCATCGAAACATGAAATACTAGATGAACTCCGGCCAAACTGGGAGGTAAGGCAAGCTCATAGGCAACCTCCCCAACTCACCTCAATATCTCAAAAGGGCCAATAAACCTCGGACTCAACTTTCCTCTCTTCCCAAACCTCATGACGCCTTTCATAGGCGAATCCCGAAGCAGAACCCGCTCATCAACCATATATGAAACATCACGGACCTTCCTGTCCGCGTAGCTTTTCTTTTTGGACTGGGCTGTACGGAGTCTATCCTGAATCATCTTAACCTTCTCCAATGCATCCTGAACCAACTCCGTGCCCAATAGCTTGGACTCACCCGGCTCAAACCAGTCCATCAGAGATCTACACCTCCTACCATATAAAGCCTCATACGGCGCCATCTGAATGCTGGACTGATAACTATTGTTGTAAGCAAACTCCGCCAATGGCAAGAAATGATCCCAAGACCCTCCAAACTCAATCACACACGTACTGAGCATATCCTCAGGAATCTGAATGGTGCGCTCGGACTATCCATCCGTCTGGGGTGAAATGCTGTGCTCAACTCCACCCGAGTACCTAACTCCTGCTGCACGGCTCACCAGAATCGCGATGTAAACTGAGTACCTCTGTCTGAAATAATAGAAACTAGAATACCATGCAGAAGGACGATCTCCCGGATATAAATCTCCGCCAATCGCTCCGATGAATAAGTGGTACATACAGGAATAAAATGAGCGGACTTGGTCAGTCGATCCACAATAACCAAAATGGAATCAAACTTCTTCAAGGTCTGTGGGAGTCCAGATACAAAACCCATGGTGATGCGCTCCCATTTCCACTCCGGAATCTCTATCTGCTGAAGCAACCCACCCGGGCGCTGGTGCTCATACTTCACCTGTTGGCAGTTGAGGCATCTAGACACATAACCAACTATATCTTTCTTCATCCGCCTCCACCAATAGTGCTGCCTCAAGTCCTGATACATCTTCGCGGCACCCGGATGGATGGAATACCGTGAACTATGGGCCTCTGCTAGAATCAACTCTCGAAGACCATCATTATTGGGCACACAAATCCGGCCCTGCATCCTCAATACCCCGTCATCTCCAATAGTCACATCCCTGGCATCTCCACGCCGAACCTTGTCCTTAAGGACAAGAAAATGAGGGTCTTCATACTGCTGCTCCCTGATACGATCAAATAAGGAAGACCGGGAGACCACACAAGCTAGAACCTGACTGGGCTCTGAAAGATCCAATCTCACAAACTGGCTGGCTAAGGCCTGAACATCCATCGCCATAGGCCTCTCTGAAGCTGGTAAATATGCCAAACTACCTAAACTCTCCGCCCGGCGACTCAAGGCATCCACCACCACATTGGCCTTGCCAGGATGATACAGAATAGTAATGTCCTAATCCTTCAGCAACTCTAACCACCTCCTCTGACGCATATTTAGATCCTTTTGCTTGAGTAAGTGCTGCAAGCTCCGGTGATAAGTATAGATCTCACAAGGCACACCGTACAAATAATGACGCCAGATCTTCAAGGCATGAACAATGGCAGCTAACTCAAGGTCGTGGGCAGGGTAATTCTTTACATGTATCTTCAACTGTCTGGATGCGTAGGCAATCATCCTACCGTCCTGCATCAACACCGCTCCAAGGCCAACTCTCGAGGCATCACAATAGACAGTATAAGACCCCGAACCGGTAGGCAACATCAAGATTGGGGCTGTAGTCAAAGCTGTCTTGAGCTTCTAAAAGCTCGCCTCACACTTCTCTGTCCACTGAAATGGGGCACCCTTCTGGTCAATCTAGTCATAGGGGCCGCAATCGATGAAAATCCCTCCACGAAGCGACGGTAGTAGCCCGCCAAACCAAGGAAACTATGAATTTCTGTAGCTGAGGACGGCCTGGGCCAACTCTGTACGGCCTCTATCTTCCTCGGATCCACCTGAATGCCATCACTCGAAATCACGTGGCCTAAGAATGCAACAGAACTCAGCCAAAACTTACATTTTGAGAACTTTGCATATAACTTCTTCTCCCTCAAGTTCTGAAGAAGGTGCTGCTCATGATCTTCCCGACTCCGGGAATACACCAGAATATCATTAATAAAAATAATAATGAACGAGTCAAGATATGGCTGGAATACACTGTGCATCAAATGCATGAAAGCTGCTGGGGCATTGGTCAGCCCAAATGATATAACAAGGAACTCGTAGTGACCATACCGAGTCCTGAAGGCAGTCTTCGGGATATCTGGCTCCCGAATCTTCAACTGGTGGTAACCTGAGGGCAAGTCAATCTTAGAAAACAGCTGCGCACCCTGAAGCTGGTCAAACAGATCATCAATACGAGGCAAAGGATAACGGTTCTTCACCATAACTTTGTTCGACTGGCGATAATCAATACGCATACGCATAGAACCATCCTTCTTCTTCACAAACAAGATAGGAGCACCCCACGGTGAAACATTGGGTCGAATAAAACCCTTACCAAGCAATTCCAGCAACTGGTCCTTCAACTCCTTCAACTCAGGAGGAGCCATACGATACGGAGGAATGGAAATGGGCTGAGTGCCCGGCAACAGATCAATGCCAAAATCAATGTCTCTATCGGGCGGCATGTCCGGAAAATCAGCTGGAAACACATCGGGATAATCCCGTACCACTAGAACGGAATCAACAGAAGGGGTATCAGCACTGACATCTCTCACATAAGCTAAATACGCGGCACACCCCTTCTCAACCATGTGCTGAGCTTTAAGAAAAGAGATAACTCTACTGGGAGTGTGATCTAAAGTACCACTCCATTCAATACGCAGAATACCTGGCATAGCCAGCGTCATGGTCTTCGCGTGACAATCAAGAATAGCAAAATGGGGCGACAACCAGTCCATGCCCAAAATAATATTAAAATCAACCATACCGAGTAACAATAAATCTGCTCTGGTTTCAAAACCACGAATAGTAACCAAACATGACCAATAAATGCGGCCCACAATAAGAAAATCTCCCACAGAAGTAGAAACATAAACGGGGGCACTCAAAGAATCCCAAGGCACACCCAAATGCGGAGCAAAGTAAGAAGACACATAAGAATAAATAGAGCCCGGATCGAATAGAACTGATGCCTCTCTGTGACAAATCAGTATAATACATGTCATGACGGAGTCGGAGGCAACAACCTCAGTACGAGCAGGAATAGCATAATATCTGGCTCGTACCCTCTCTCGAGGGCGACCTCTATCTCCCCGACCTCTGCCCCTAGCTGGCTGGGCAGGTGGGGTAGCAGCTGGAGCTGTAACCATGGCCTGAGAACTTTGAGGGGCACGCTGTGGCTGAGCAGTCTATGAAGATGCACCCCTTCCAAGTCTGGGGCAGTCCCTAACCATGTGGCGTGTATCACCACACTCGAAACAAGCTCTGGGAGTACGCGGTGGCTGTGACTGACTAGGGCCAGGTCTGCTGGACTGATCCCTGGAAGTACTCCGCGCAGGAGGCGCGCTAGAAATTGGAGGTGCATAGTAAGGCTCCTAAGGTATAGGAGGAGCTGGAGCACTGCTGGCTGCTGGAAGAGCTGAATGGACGGGGCGACCCACATAACCCCTACCATGACAACCTGCTGTTGGGGTACGGGCACCAGAGTAGTGACCCGACTCTTGAGACCTCTTGGCCTCCCCCTCCCCCCGCTCCCTGGCGAGCATACCCTCAATCCTCCTAGCAATGCTCACTACCTGCTGAGATCAGGAATGTCCATCTCCAACTCTCAAGCCATGCTAGATCTGATGGGTGGAATAAGACCCTCAATGAACCTGCGAACTCTCTCCCGAACTGTAGCAACCAAGGCCGATGCATGCCTGGACAATGTGGTATAACTGATGGCATACTTCGAAACGGTCATAGCACCCTGACACAAATGCTCAAACTCTGCGCGCCATGCATCCCTGAGACTCTGGAGGACGAACTCTCTCATAAACATATCCGAGAACTGGGTCCAAGTCAGTGAAGCAGCCTCGACTGGACTGTCTATCTCATAAGTGCGCCACCAATCATAGCCGGCTCCCAAAGTTGAAAAGCAGTGAAAGGAACCCCGCTGGACTCCATTACGCCCATAGTGCGAAGAATGCGATGACACTCCTCTGGAAATCCCAAGGCATCGTCTGATGCTAATCCACTGAACACTGGGGGGATCATACTTCTTGAACCTCTCAAGTCTCCACTGCTCGTCCTTTGAAGCAGCTGACCCATCCTCGGGTTGAACTGGCGGTGCAGGCGGTGCAGGTATAATCTCGGGAGCCTGCTCAGCCTGCACTCGCTACTCAGGAGTGCGGACAACGGGAGTCTGTGCTCCTCCCCCAGCCTGGGATGTGGCTGTAGTAAGGGGAAACAACCCTGTCTGAGCCAAGATGGTGTACATACTCATGAACTGAGCCAAAATCTCCTAAAGAGCTGGAGTAGTAGTGGCAGTAGTAGGCGTGCCAGGTGCCTGGGCTCCGGTTGGATCTGCTGGTGGTGCCTCGGCGGCAGCTCCCGCAGGTGCACTGGCTGCACCACGTGCGCGTCCTCGACCTCTCCCTCGGCCCCGGCCTCCGACGGCTGCAGGAGGGGGCGCGGGTGCCTGATCATCTGGAGTAGCACGTGTCCTCACCATCTGTGAGAGAATAGAAGACAGAAGTTTAGAATTGATGTAAAAAATATCGCACGACAAGGAATTCAAATGAAATGAAGATTTTTCCTAAACAGTTACATAGCCTATCGTAGATAAGTACAAACGTCTCCGTACCGATCAACAAGACTCTAATAAACCGACCTGTGTTCCGTGACACCTATGAACCTAGAGCTCTGATACCAACTTTTCACGACCCAAGTTCACCCTCCATGAACATGTCGTGATGGCACCTAGTTCCTACAACTAAGTAATCCTGACAACGTGGAGTTTAATATAGCTTGCAGAATCATTTAATTAAACTAAGTAAATCTAGAAGGAAACGATATATATAAGTGCCACTTGGCTTATACAACTCAAAACAGAATGTGGAAGTCTACAATTTCATCCCAATACCCGGAAACCAACGGGAACCACAGGCTAATATAAACGTAAAACACTGCTCTAACTCCAGAATATCTAAACAACTGAAAGAAAAGATAAGCTAACTACTAAAGCTCGAATACAGTAGAGACTCCTGGTCTGCGAACGCGGCAGATATACCTCGAAGTCTTCGCTAGATCTCTCCGCCTCGATGATAGTACGCCTGGGTGGAGGAACCTGGATCTGCACATAAAAAAACATGCGCAGAAGGGGCATGAGTACACCACAGCGGTACTCAGTAAGTGCCAAGCCTAACCTCGGTTGGGTAGTGACGAGGAAGGTCAGGGCCCTACTGAGGTAAAATATAATAATAAATTAACATTATGAAAGAAATGGCAGTAATAATAAGCACAACAGTGAGATAAGACAGGTCAACAAGGCAGTAACAACTACACAAAGAACAAAGTAAACACAGAATGTGTACAACTCAATACTAGTGATAACAATGAGGATCTCCCAAGATACCGTCCTGTAGTCCTTTTTCTCATCTGTCAAGTGGATCTCCCGGGATACCGTCCCGTAGTCCATCACATATGTAAATTCGAAGGAGCTCCCGGGATACTATCCCGTAGTCCAACCATCAATATTCAGGGGGATCTATCGGGAATCTAACCCGCAGTCCCAAAGTAAAAGTTCAGGGGATCTATCGGGAATCTAACCCACAGTCCCAAAGTAAAAATGTAGGGGGATCTACCGGGAATCGAACCCGTAGTCCCAAAGTAAACAAACAAGGGAGAGCTACCGGAATCCAACATTCGTAGTCCAAATATAAATGCGCAATCACCACCAGAAGATACACAGAAATGAAGTACAAAAGACAAGTAACAGGTAGTACTGGCCTAAGATGCTTCACGTAGTATAGTCAAAGCAACTTAAGCAATTAGGCAAGTTAAATCAACTAAACATGCTTTCCTAATCTACCACAGGTAATAATTGCAAGTAGAATAAAGCAAATATGAAAGAGACTCAATCTCAGTATCTTAGGTAAAAATCGGATTTTCAATAATTGGCTTAAGTACACGATCGTCACCTCGTGTACAAGGCACTCAAAATACCAAATAACAAATCCTAAGGGGAAAGTCCCCCACACAAGGTTAGACAAGCCACTTACCTCGAACCGGCTAAAAAATCAACCAGAAACCACACCTTTGCCACGAGTATCCGACTCCAAATGACCCAAATCTATTCAATTCAATTACATATCGTAAATAACATCTCAAGCAACTGATTCTACTATTAATTTCAAAGACAAGACGCAAAATTAGGTAAAATGATCAAAATGACTTGCATGCCAACATTTCAGAATCAAATAACTTTTACATTTTCAGAACCCTCGTACTCTCACGAGTCTAACCATATAAAAATCTCCCAAATCGGATACCAAAAACTCGCTCAAAACTCAGAATTTTGGCCTAAGACGTTTCTTCCAATTTTTCCCAATTTTGATCCTCAAATTCGAATTTAAAAAATGGATTTAACTATATAATGATGAAATATAACTAGAAGGGATTAAAGAAATGTTACCCAATAATCTCCTCTTCAAAACCCTCTCAAAATTGCCCTTCCCCGAGCTCAATTTGATTTATCTAACTTTTGAAAACTAACCCTCGAAATCTCTATATCTAAATAGGGATTTCCCCTTCTGCGGACCATTAACCGCTTATGCAGAAGAACAATCGCTTATGCGGTTTCCTTAAAATGCCCCAAATCCGCTTCTGCGGTTATTTCCTCGCAGATGCGGTCCCGCTTTTGCGGACTAACTACCGCATCTGCGAAAACTAAAAATCTTGACCAAAACTGCTTCTGCGGTCCTGCATGCTGCATCTGCAGTTCCCAAGCTGCAAATGCGGAAATACCAGAAGCAGCAAAGACTGATATTTCCAAACTTCCAAAATCCTTCTGTCAACCATCCGAAATCATCCCGAGGCCCCCGGAACCTCAACCAAAAGTACCAATAACACCTAATACCTCATTCAAACTTGTACCAATCCTTAAACCACCTAAAACAACACTAGAAACTCGAATTAAACAAGGATTTGAGCCTAAGAACTTCAAATTTTAAAAATACACTTTCGATAAAAAACCTAACCAAAACATGTTCGAATGACCTAAAATTTTACACACACATCCAAAATGACATGACGGAGTTACTGCAACTTCTGGAATTCCAATCCGACCTTTGAATCAAAAACTCATATCGGACCAGAAACTTCAAAAATTCAAACTTCGGCATTTCAAGCCTAAATGAGCTACGGACTTCCAAAATACATTCCCAACACGCTCCCAACCCCGAAATCACCTAACGAAGCTAACGGAACCATCGAATTTCCATTCCGAGGTTGTCTTCATACTGTTCCGACTACGGACCATTTTTCAACACTTAAGCTCTCATTTAGGGACTAAGTGTCCCAAAACTCTCCGAAACCCAACACCGAATGTCCCGACAAACCAAAATAGCAGAAATGAACTTAGGGGAAACAGTTAATAGGGGATCGGGGCATTAATTCTTAAGATGACTGGCCTGGTCGTCACAATTAGCTTGTCCAGTTTGCCATGTACATACTTTTTCACTTGAAACATGGTCGAAAACTGTCACAACCCAATTCCCATCTCCGGTAGTGATGACGTCTCTCGTGAAGACAAGGCCAGCCAGAACAATGCGAATACCTCTTTAAGCAATTATTAAGCTTTTTGCAAATCCAGAACAAGTGTAAATAATTATAAAATGTGGAAATAACAATACCAACATACGATACCAACCCAACCCAGCTCAAACCGGTGTGTCACAAGTCATGAGCTATTACAGAGTTACTTTAAGTCTACAAAATAGAATATCTGATACAAGTCTGGAATAACTGAAATAGCATGAAAATAGGGGAGTCAACGGCTGCGGACGTTAACAGCTACCTCGATGCTCCGATCTCGCTGCCTGATCTGGGAAGGATGTCAGTGCTCTGGTGCGGACTCTGCAAATCTTGAATCTGCACGCATGGTGTAGGAAGTAATGTGAGTACTCTGATCCAGTGCGTAATAAAAATAAATAATAACCGAAGATAAGAAATCACATAACTGCACAAAACAATTCTATATCAGGTAGTAAAAGCAGTAAAACAGTAGAACGGTACGAGATAAAATGAAATCCCCTTTTTAAATAAATCCAGTAAATCAGGTAAAACAACAAGTAAATTGTGAGTAAAAATCTGCCCCTCGGGCCCAGTATCAATCGCTCAGAACAGTATTAGCCCCTCGGGCTCAGTATCACATCATTCAGAACAGTATTAGCCCCTCGGGCTCAGTATCACATCACATGGGTACCCGCACTCACTGGGGGTGTACAGACTCTGGGAAGGGCCCCTTACGGCCCAAGCGCAATATCAAGCCAACTCGTGGCATATAAAACAAGGCCTCAAAGCCTTCTCACATCACACTCGAGGCTTGAAAGACTCCTCAATTATCACTCGAGGCCTGAAAGCCTCCTCACAATACACTCGAGGCCTGAAAGCCTCCTTACATCACGCTCAAGGCCTGAAAGCCTCACTCAGTCCAGAAAATATCATAAGCCCTTCGGGCATCAATAAAATAATAGTTCTCAGCCCAGACAACAGTGAAATATCAGTAAAGTATCAAAATTCAATTAAAAATGCTGAGTTTGCAAAATAGTATAGTCATTAGGACTGAGTTCAAATAACATGACAAAATAGTGAGGAAATAGTGATAAAAATCCCCGAAGTATTCAAATAATCAGCATTAAGCCCAAAACATGGCAATAAGCCCAAATCACGATAATAATTAAATCAACTTAGTCAAATACGCGTTAAAATATCAAACGGGATGGACCAAATCACGATCCCCAGTAGTAAACAACCCCGCGCTCACCATTAAGCACGTATTTCACCTCAATATAGCACTACGTTGTGCAAATCCGGGGTTTCAAACCCTCAGGATATCATTTACTATCATTAGTCACCTCAAGCCGGACAAAATCCTAGCTCGTTATGCCCTTGGCTCGCAAATCAACCTTCCCGCTCGTCGAATCTGGTCAAAACCACAATGAATAATTTACAATAGGCTAAGGGAACATAACCCAATCGAAAAGACTCGAAAAATATCAAAATTCACGAAATTGGCAAAACCCGAGCCCCGGGCCCACTTCTCGAAAAATCAAAAAATTAACATTACCAAATTCCTTATCTCGCCACGAGTCTATACATATCAAAATTACCAAAATCGGAGTCCATTTGACCCCTCAAATTTCACTTTGAAATACCAAATTTCCAAGCCCTAACTTTACCCTCTTTCGATGAATTTCCACAAATTTCTATATTTATTCTACCATAAATTCATGTATTTAGGTCAAGAAACTCACCTCCAATCACACCTAGTCAAAATCCCCTTCAATTTCCGTCCAAAAGCTCTCAAGGTTGCTCAAAAATAGTGGAAATGGACTTAAGCTCGCGGAACAAAATGAGCTTTAAAACCCTTCTGAGAACAGTGATTTTCGCATCTGCGGTTCCATTACCGCATTTGCGGCTACCGCTTCTGCGGTTATAATTCCGCTTCTGCGGATCTTCATTAAACCAACGACCGCTTATGCGGTCCCCTATCCGTATATGCGGACCCCGCTTCTGCGGATATTTGTCCACTTCTGCGGAAACACCAAGGCCTCACCTTTTCGCACCTGCGACTATTCTACCGCATCTGCGGCCTTGCAGATACGGCTCTCCTTCCGCATCTGCGGATTCTTCCATCCAAGCCAATGACCGCACCTGCGATCTTTCTTCCGCACCTGCGCAGCCGCATCTGCGGTTCCTTTTCCGCAGATGCGGAAATACCAGATACCAGATATACAACAATCTTACCAAGTCCAAAATCATCCCGATGGCCATCCGAAATCACCCCGAGGCCCCCGGGACCTCAACCAAAAGTGCCAACCCATCCTAAAACATCATTCAAACTTGCTCCAATCATCAAAACACCACAAATAACACCAAAACCATAAAATTACATCGAATTCAAGCCTAAGTTCTTCTAAAACTTCCGAATTACGCATTTGATCAAAAACCCGACCAAAACACCTTCGAATGATCTGAAATTTTGCACACACATCCAAAGTACCTAACGAAGCTACAGCAACTCTCGGAATTCCATTCCGACCCTCGGATCAAAACCTCACCTATCAACCAGAATTCGCCAAAATACTAACTTCGCCAATTCAAGCCTAATTCTACACCGGACCTCCAAAATCAATTCCGATCACACTCCTAAGCCACAAATCATCCCCCAAAGCTAAATGAATCACCGGAAATCACATCTGAGCCCTCTAACTCATAGGTCAACATCCTGTTAACTTTTTCAAAACAAGCCTTCCTTAAATAGACTAAGTGTCTCCTTTCCATCCAAAACCAATCCAAATCGATTTATTCACCCAAGACTCTTATAATAAAACATAAGAAAACATAAAATAGGGGAAATGGGGCAGTAACTCACGTGACGACGGGCTGGGTCATCACAAAAACATTGCTATATGGGTCATCGTAGGTTCTTGGAGATAAATCATCCTTATCGCCGGAATAAAAGTTCCTTTGATAATACAAAGGAAGAAAGACTTGCACCACAAGCTTTGAGTGGAGATGATGTTCTTGCACAACTTAATACATCTTCACAAGGGTTAGTTGGTGGCAACACAAGAAAAAGAAAAAGAAAAAGAAATATTGAAAGATGTGACAATTGGAAGAAGAAAAGCATATTCTTTGAACTCCCATATTGGAGGACTTTATTGTTGAGACATAATTTGGATGTGATGCATGTTGAAAAGAACATTAGTGAAAGTGTGATAGGAACTCTATTGGATATTAAAGGGAAAACAAAGGACTCATTGAAATCTCAATTTGACATACAAGAGATGAAAATCAAAAAGCCCCTTCATCCAATAAAAAGTGGGGATAAGTACATACTACTCCAGCAAGTTATACAATTTCTAAAGATGAGAAGATTCAAATTTGTCAACTTGTCAAAGAAGTCAAGTTTCCTGATGCTTATGCTTCTACATTGGTCGTTATGTCAATGTTAATGAAGCTAGAATATTTGGACTTAAAAGTCATGACCACCATGTCCTTTTTCAGCGTATTGTTCCACTTATCATCAAAGGAATTTTGCCAAAGGATGCATACAATCCCTTAATTGAATTGTCATTATTCTTCAGTGATTTGTGCACTAAAGAGTTGCATGTGGAAAGGTTAGAGAAACTAGATAAAAGTATACGGATGACAATTTGTAAATTAGAACGTATGTTCCTACCAACGTTCTTTGAGTTATGATTCATTTGGAAATTCATTTGGCAAATAAGGCAAAAGTGGGTGCTCCTGTTCAATATCGATGGATGTATTATATTGAAAGGTTAGATTTTTACTTATTTGAATTATTCTTTCAGAAGAAATTTGTTACAAAACTAATTTGTCTTTACTTCATAGATATTTGCACACGTCAAAAGGTTATGTACTCAACCAAGCTCGCCCTGAAGGATCAATTGCTGAGGGCTATCTTGTGGAGGAGTGCATGATATTTTGTTTCCCGCATGCTAGGCATGATGTCAAGAAATGGAAGGAAGTCCCTAATCTAGCAAAAGATAGAATTGTTGCTCATATGATGGTAATTCACTTTGTTTTTTCCCGATCACCTGTTAAATTTTAAAAAAATTGTCTCTTTCTTGATCAGCTTATCAAATTCTTATTTATAAATTTTCTTTTTGTAACGTGTCATTTGATTAATTCAACTCCTACTTATTTGTTAAGGTAGCTAAGATAATACACAAGCAAATTCTGAATACCAGATTACTGTTGAACTTGAACAATTCACTAGAACAAGGATGTACGTATACAAATAAAATATACTTATAATTTATCAGTGGTAAACCAACTTTAGATATGTTGACATGAAAGGTCTCCAACACATTGGAAGAGAATGAAAGTTCTATTCTATGTAAGCTCACTTATATTTTTTTTTGAGTGCAGGACACCTTTCAACTTCCAGACACACAACACAATCAAGACACTATCCTTCAAACAACTAATAATTTATACCGATATCGTCGTAGTAGGCTCCACGATCATTTCAAAAAAATTTCTACGAAGGAGGGAAGCTTGCATAACATGCCAGCGAAGGTTAATGAAGCTGAATGGAATTTCTTAGTGGACTATTTTAGTTCTGATGCTTTTAAGGTAATTAGAAGTACATCAAAATTAAATAGATTTAATTTTATAATATTGCTTAGTTTCTTCTTATACTTTCTTACTTAAATTATAACATATTCATGCAGCAAATGAGGGCACGAAATAAAACTAATAAGGAAAAATAAGAAATGAATCATGTATGTGGCAGAAAGTCCTTCCCGGCAGTATCTTATGATGCGGTAAGATATGTCTTTGTTTTGACTAATTTTGATCATTTTTCTTTAATAACATAATATAAATTTTTTTGCTAGAGAGATTCAAGAACTGACAAAGAGGATCTTCAACAACTTTGGAAAATGACTCACATGAAGTCAGGACATTGCGTTAATGATGCCTCTGCTGAATTTAATGTATATATGGAGATCTTATCTTTATCCTAGAATATGAGCCGATTGAAACAAATATTGCAAGTTTAAGCTTGTACAATATTTTGTAGGATAAGATGGCAGAAATTGTGGCTGAACAAATTCAAGAAGTGGAAGAGGGTACTGATGTGGACCCAATTGTTAATGCTGCTTTTGTGAAACTTATTGGAGAAAAGTCAGGATATTGCCGCGGTCAAAGATAGAGAGTCAAGCCAGCTAGTAGAAGATTTATGCATGTAACTCAAGAGCAACTACAAGCACAACAGAAAGAGGTGGAAGAAGAACGCCATAAACGAGAGAGTGTAGAGTGCAAACTAATAGAAGTGAAAAATCAACTTGAGGAGGAGCGGAAAAAATGAGAAGTCATGGAAGCTCGTCTAGTGAGTGATCAAAAAAATATTAAAACAGGGCATGATGGCACTAGTATCCCATATTCAAAGTTCTGAGGTATTTAGTTTGTTTAAGGCGTGAAAGTTTATTATTTGCTTTTGATCCTAAGAACAATTTTATTAAAATACTTAAGAATAAATGAGATAGCATCACCTTTCATGTTAGTCATTATCACACACATATATTTCTTTCTTCGACTATAGACATGCCATAATTTTATATTTGAAATGCAATAGAACGGAACACTAAGCACTAAATGCTCTTGAAGTACATGAAAGTGAATTTGCTATTTTCAGCTCTAATAGAAACTGAAGGAGCAGTAAGTTAGATGTACTATTTTATATACACAGTATAACTCTCTGCTTCTCCATGTCTTCACTCCTCTAACTGCTCAAAATTTCATTTCTGCTTCCACTATTTCAAGGTATCACCTTTATTTGGGTGAGTTTCTGAATTCTCATATGCTCTCTTTTATCTTTTCTTTTTCTGTTGTTTCATGATTTTGTTTTCTTTCTGGTTTTACATTATGGTTGCTACTAATTTTTAAGCCACGTAGCTAGAAAACATGTCTAAGTAGGGCTAGTAATCTTGACTTCTGCTCCAGGCTTCAAGTCACCTGAAATAAGAAACATTTGAAGTTACACAAATAAGCAGGGCCAAACCTTATACTCCTACCGTACATTAGGAACATTCACTCTTAATCCAATCTGTACTGGATAGCTAAATAAAATAGATAGTTTTTGACATTGTCTAAGAAATTAGGGAGTCGTTGATTCTTACATAAGAAGTTTGAGGAAACTCCTTTAACTTCTTCCCCTTTGTCATTGGTGTAGATAAGCCTTTTGACACATAGAGAAACCTGTATTTATACCTCAAGTTCAGACACTTACATTTGTGTAATGTATGACCTATAGTTGTTGGTAGAAATGATGTTGCTATCTGTTTCTCTTTTGGATTTTTCTTTTCACAAGTTTCTGCATATTGATTCTAGTTTTTCACTAATCTTTGTTATATTTCTAAGCTTTGGTGAATCTTTATTCTTATTTTCTTCTTAGTTTGTTCTACCTGTTTGTTACTGATGGAAAGTTGGCGAATCTTCGTAGTTTTACCATTGTTTGGATATGTTCTTGCTGGATTTTGGACATCTACGTTATCAATTGTATCTGAAATATTGAAATTGCACGTATGATTAGTAAATTCATGTTCTATAATTTTGACTGGATAAGTATGATAAAGATACTTCAAAGTCTAATACATGATATTCTGTTTTATATCCTATGGTACTAGCTTCGAAAAATGGACGTTCTCATACACTAATCTGTTTGTCATTTCTACATTATCTTTTAGATATTCAAGGTATAAAATGCTCTATGTGGATGTTGTCTATTTATTTGAATCTCTAGAAACTATTGTGGTCTACTGAAAGGAAACTTGTTCTAGTAACTTTTATGTTATAAATTTGCTTCGTCGAGGTACTATCATGTTTAAGTTTAGTTGTACAATGTTTAACAAATTGGACTTCCTGCTGTAATTTTTGACATAATTGCTAATTTAAATGATTCGGATGAGACAAGTCCTACAAGTCTTATGGATGATACCATGGTAAGTAAACTTATTTTGGTTCATGAAAGGAAGTTTCTAGGTTGTATATGCAAATGAGTCTGTTTGAATAAATCAATCTTGTCTAGTATTTTGTTTTGACTATAGTATTGTATCTCTAGGAGTATTAATAGGTTCTGATGCAACTTGATGTGACGACCCAACCCGACCCGTCGTCTCATGTGTTTTCGTCCCGTTTTCCCCGTTTATTGCTTCTTCATGATTTATTATGTGTGTTGGATGATTTTGAGTTGATTCGGATTGGATTTGGTAGCAAAATGGGCAATTAGTCTCTTTAAGGGGAGGTTGGTTTGGAAAAGTCAACTGGAAGTTGACTTATGAGTTAGAGGGCTCGGATGTGATTTTCGACGATTCGGTTAGCTTCGAGGGATGATTTGAGGCTTAGGAACGCAATCGGAAGTAATATTTGGAGGTTCGGTGTAGAATTAGGCTTGAATTGGCAAAGTTAGCATTTTGGCGATATCCGGTTGATTGGTGAGTGTTTGATCCAATGGTCGGAATGGAATTTCGAGAGTTGCAGTATAGCTTCATTAGGTGATTTGTGATATGTGTGCAAAATTTTAGTTGAATCGGAGGTGGTTAGGTTGGGGTTTTGATCGAATGTGAGTTTCAGAAGAATTTGATAAACTTAGGCTTTGATTTGGTGAGATTTGATGATTTTGATGTTAACTATAGTGATTTGATGATTCGAGCAAGTTTGAATAAGGTAATAGATCATATCTGTGCTTTTGGTTGAGGTCCCGGGGGCCTCGGGGTGAGTTCGGGTGGTTAAACGTAGAGTTTGGAGTTTGTTGCATGTGTTGGATTTGCTGGTTCTGTCATTTCCGCATCTGCAGAAAAGGGACCGCATAAGCGGTTCCGTAGATGCGGCGAGGAGGTCGCAGAAGCGGTTCTAGTGGGGGCTTGACCTTTCCGCAGAAGCAGACAAGAGTCCGCATAAGCGGCCCCACTAGTGCGATATCTGGACCGCAGAAGCGGTCGTGGCACTTAAGTGACTTCCGCAGAAGCGGAATAATTGCCGCAAAAGCGGTAACCGCAGAAGCAGTTTTGGTGCCGCAGAAGCAAAAGGGCCTGGGCAGATATTTAATTGAGTCTTTTTCGCGAATTTTGAAAGAACAAATATTTTGGACTTCGGACTAAGAGGATTTTGGGCGATTTTTGAAGAGGGTTTCAAGGGCTATCATCAGGTATGGATTCTTGGACTTAGATAATGATATTATGGTGTATAAACATGGATTAACACTGAAAACCCAAGGAATTAAAGGTTAAAAATGGAGGTTAGGGCTTGAAACTTAAGAGAGTTTAAACTTGTGATTTGAGGGGCCAAATGGACTCCGATTCTTGTGAACTTGTTATGTATAGACTCGTGGCGAGATAATGATCGTATTGATGTAAAATTTTCTGGATTTCGAGAAGTGGGCCCGGGGCTCGGGTTTTGCAAATTTTGTGATTTTCGATATTTTTCGAGTCTTTTCGATTGGGTTATTTTCCCTTAGCCTACTGTAATGTATTCGTTGTGGATTTGGCCATATTCGACGCGCGAGGAGGTCGATTTGAGAGGGAAGGGCATTGCGAGCTAGTCTTTGGCCGGCTAGAGGTGAGTAATTGATGTAAATGCAGCTCTGAGGGTTTGAAACCCCGGACTTTCACATCGTAATGCTATATTGAGGTATAACACGCATTCCACGATGAGTGCGGGGTTGTTTACTGTTGGGGATTGAGACTTGGTCCATCCCGAGTGTTAATTTCTATTATATTGGCGAT